>SNQJ01S0203938.1:0-16618 GCA_010110895.2 Picea sitchensis
GGATATTTTCCTTGACAAAATCACTTTCCTTCATCTCATTATTCCACAATTAAGCATGGGTTCTCTTACTCCACAAAGCATCTTCCCGTAAGGAATTTCACCATAAGGGGACCACTTTGGAGTTCATCCATATTTACTTCTTATAAACCATGAAAAAACAATAATGAGTCATATTTACATCAAATAATATTGGGTCCATTACCCAAGCCTTTGTGCTATGGGGCTTTCTTCAAGGGTTGACATCAATGACAACCAACCTTAATCAACAGTATCTAGGTAGGTTGTTCTAAAAATGTCTTATGTAATTCAATTTAAAAAAAATCATAGGATTTTTTAAACTATATTTTGTTTAAAACAATTGGATTCATGGTCCTATCCATGTACATGCACAGGGTCGAATTCGAGCATGTCCATATACATGGAAAGGGACGAATTTGGTCCTATCCATGTACATGGACATAATCAAATTTGAGCATGTTCAGGTACATGGATAGCTAAACCATGACACAACAAAACAATTGAGATTTTATGTTATATTGGTTATCTTCAAGTCAATAAAAACAAAGTGCAATTTTTCCCGTATCCTTATTTGATGTAAAAAAGTTCATTTTCATGCATGAGAAAGCGTGTTAAGATTATTTTGTTAAATTTGATCTACAAATTACCAATTATTTTTAACAAATTTAAAAATCAAAGAACCGTGTCCCAACATTTTTCACACATTTAAAAATCAAGGAATTGTACCCAACAACATCTGCACAAAGAGCTCGTAAAGAGGGCCAAATCATCAACATCGTTATAATGAACTGTATCCCAACATATGGATAGAGGGACATGTCCATGTACATGTACACGCTTATTTATCTCATTATTTATATAGATATGACCATAATTGTTAGTAGGAACTATTTGTTTGCATTGAATGTTTTAATTTTCAATGATATTAATATGAAACTCTTAATTATTTTTATATTAAATTATAACCTCTATATTAAGAGACATATCTCGTTCACATTGCACTCAAAGAACTGTGTCCCAACATTTTTCACACATTTAAAAATCAAGGAACCGTACCCAACAACATCTGCACAAAGAGCTCGTAAAGAGGGCCAAATCATCAACATCGTTATAATGAACTGTATCCCAACATATGGATAGAGGGATTACGTCCATGTACATGTACACGCTTTTATTTATCTCGCCATTATAGATATGATCATAATTGTTAGTAGGAACTATTTGTTTGCATTGAATGTTTTAATTTTCAATGATATTAATATGAAACTCTTAATTATTTTATATTAAATTATAACCTCTATATTAAGAGACATATCTCGTTCACATTGCACTATACTATAGAAATAGTTGACTCAGGAAACATGTATAAAAAAAAAAAATATTGGTCTAAGAAAAAAAAAAAAAAACATTTTTTTAACTCAAAATTAAAATAGAAAATTTTGTTCATGATGTAGATATTTATATTTTTTTTGTTATTGAGCTCCTGATTATCTTCCTAATTCATATAGGTCAAAGAAACTACAAGATACACTCCATGCCCCCGGCCATGAGGGGGGCCAAATTTTTGTTTTTGTAATTCAAATATTGTAATTTCAGAGTCAATCTTAGAATGTTCATTATAAGGTCGCGATCTAATGGTAGAAGTTATGTTAGGGTATTTTTCCCTATATAAGGAAACCATGTTTTATGAGGGAATTGTATTTCGATTGTGTATCATTGCGAATATTGACTGAGAGAGGCGACAGAGAGAAAGAATAGGAAGCTATACGGTGTGTTGTAGATTGCATCCCTTCATTTGCTGGATAATAATAAAAAAGAATCGAAATTTATTTATCATGAGTCTACTAATCGGGTGAACCAAGACATTTCATTGTATTGTGTATCTTCTTTGTTTTATTTTATCATCCTTTTTCTAACAACCGGTA
Organism: Picea sitchensis; assembly: GCA_010110895.2. Classification (NCBI taxonomy): domain Eukaryota; kingdom Viridiplantae; phylum Streptophyta; class Pinopsida; order Pinales; family Pinaceae; genus Picea; species Picea sitchensis. The sequence continues at coordinate 1,944 of SNQJ01S0203938.1, forward strand.
TTAGAGCCAGCAGACGTAAGAAAAGAGGGTTCCTCGGGTTTGAGTATAATGGAGAAAGATGGAAAATTTAGGTCGATAAATCCTTAACTAAAACTACTAGTTATGGAAAATGCAGATGAAAGATTATTTACATCAAAAGGATATATTCCTACCAATCACGGAATAACGAAGAAAATTGACGGGTCATGAAGGACGAAGAATGGAGGTTCCCCGACGAAGGCACCAGGAACGATATGGTCAGAATCGGGCAAAAGATCGATGTGCTTCTCAACATTTCAAAAGAAAGACAACCATGAGATGATGGAAACATTGGCTAAAATGTACGAAACCATTTGCATCCAACAAGGTATTTCTAATGAAGTTATTATACCATGAAGACGTCGGCCGCGGATCCGTACATCACTAAAATGAACTTAATAATTGCCACTAATCAACTAAGTTATGTTAAAGTGTAATTTGGTGATGAGTTCAGGGCTCTTCTAATCCCACTGATTGACGTAAAAGATGGAATGGCTTGGTCATGTATTGCAATTAACCCCTCGCCCCACTCCAAACACTCCAAAAATTTGATGACGTCAAGTTGGCGACATCCCTGAAGGAAAGGAAATGGCTGGAAAAAGAAAAAAGGTGAGACATGAGATACTGAGCTGATCAGGATACCATAGGAAAGAAGGATAAAGGAAAGGCTCGTGGAACCATGGGAATTCTAGGAGGGAAGATCCAAATCTAGACTATGAAAGATAGAGTGTTGGAATTATGGGAAGAAAAGACAATTGAAGAAACACCGTGAGCTCCAAAGAAACAAAGAGATGGACAACATGAGGCAAATTAGGAAGCAAATGTATGTGGTGATGTGTCACAAGATTTGCCCAATATTTCCCTCAGAGATAATATTTCAAGTCCTGGGTAGTAGATCTCAGGGCCTTCATGTCACACCCATAGGAAACATTTTCTAGATTATGTTCAAGGTGATTTTGGACATGTTCATTTGGGTGATGATGCACCATGAAAAAATTGTTGAAATGGGTAAGGGTACAAATAAAGAAAAAAGAATGGAACCAATGTATTGTTGAAAGAGGTAAGCTATGTTCCGTGATCTAATAAAAATATAATTTCAATAGGAAGTTGGCAAGTGAAGGTTGTATATCTATATTTGTATATTAGGCATGGAATTAAAAGTGATCATTGGTGGATAGAAAAGGAGAGAAGATAGGTACATTGTATTTATGTAATCGTAATATCGACTACTTCTTCTATATCTTTATCTTATACAAGATTGATACAACACTGTGGCATCATAGGTTTGAAAACATGAGTGAGAAGGGGGATGCAATACTGAAAAATAAATTTGTTTCTATATACAAACAAATTGATTTGTATTTCAGTGAGCATTGTGTTTATCGAAAATATAAGAGAGGGATTCTCGAAAGTTGAAAAAAAGGGAAGAGGAAAGGTTAGAGCTTATGCATATAGATGTATGGGGACCAACCTGTATCTCTTTTGGTGGATTTCATTATTATGTTACTTTTATTGATGATGTAACTAGAAAACTTGCTTCATCAAGCTCACAAAAAGCCATGATGTTTCTACCACTTTTTAAGAAATACAAATCTTGGTTGAGAATGATAGGAAAGGTTGAAGTGTCTCAGATCATATAATGGAGGTGAATATTATAGCAATGAGTTTGATGATCATTATTCATACCATGGGATTCAGAGAGAAGACAGTCTCCAGAACACCACAAGAAAATGGAGTGGTCGTAAAGGATGAACGTGACAATCGTGGAGTGTGTAAGGAGTATGAGATTACATGCCAGGGATGCCCCTACATTTATGGGAAGATGTTGTAGATATTGTTGTTTCCTTAATAAAAAAAGGACCTTCAAGCCCTTTGGATGGTGGGAAGTTCAGAGGAGGCACGCCCGTGCAAAGGTAAACTATTTTTGAAGAATTTTCACAGAAGCATCTACATTGATAAAGAAAAATAGAACAAAGCTTGAGGAAAAATCCAAGAAGTGTACCTTATTGGATACATTGTTAATAATTTTGGTTATCACCTATGATCAAGGAGAATAAAAAATCATTAGGAGCAGATATGCCATATTAAATGAGAAGGTAATGTACAAAGACTTGCGGAAAGAAATAGGGAAAATAAAACTCAACTCAGAAAGAAGAAAAAAAAAAAAAAAAAAAAAAAAAAAAAAAAAAAAAAAAAAATCAAAAATGAAAAATAAACAACAAGAGCAACAGCACCCCTGTCCCCGGCATGCTGTTAGAACATTCACTGTGTTAAGTAGACCCATTGAATGATAGTCTCCTTCATTAAAATATTTATTGTTGACTGATTTTGGTGAACTAGAATGTTATCAAGAGGCAATGCTGGTAGAAAATAAAAAGATGTCGGAGCAAGGCATGAAAGAGAAAATGGAACGCTGGTAAATAACCAGACTTGGGACTTGGTTCAATCTCTCTTTCTATAGAAAAGAGCATTGCAAAATAAATGGGCTTACGTACTTGAAGGAGGAAGATGGAGAAAAAGAGGTACAAGGATAGACTTGTTTAAAGGGCCTGGCACCAAAACAAAGGTATAAATTTTGATAAAATATTTTGTCTTGTTGTTAAGATGAATTCAATTAGAACTATTTTAAGTATTGTGGCACTAGAAGATTTGCATGTTGAATAGTTACATGTAAAATGAACTTTTCCATGGGGATTTGAGGAAGATATTTATATGCAACAAACACAAGGGTAAGGAGGTCAAAGGGAGGGAAAATTTGGTATGTAGGTTGAAGAAGAGCTTGTATGGCCCAAAGCAAGCTCCAACGTAGTGGCATTTTGAAGTTTGACGTGTTTATGATAGAACAAGGCTATAGTAGATGTTATTCTGATCAATGTGTTAATTTTATTTCCAAAAAGCCAGAAAACGGAAGCTAATATTTATCTCATATTGTATGTAGATGACATGCTTGTTGCAGTATTCAATATGAAGGATATAAATGCTCAAGAAGAAATTAGCTAATTCATTTGTGATTTTTCTTGTCTCTTGTTGTTCTCATACCAAGTATTTTCTTTGGTATGAGAATAATAAGAGACAAGAAAATTTCAAATTGACATTGTCTCCGGGGTGAGTACACATAGAGAAGGTGTTGGAGAGGTTTAGAAATGTAGGAAATGAAACCAATTAGTACATCTTTCAGATATTCCAAATTAATTAAGGAAATATGTGTCCCAAGACACAAGAGTATTGAGAATACATGTCTGTGGTCCCTTATTCACGCTGGTTGACAACTGATGTATGTGGGATGTAGTTTGCACAAGACCCGGAGACAGTACATGTGCTGGAAGTTAGAGAAGATATATGAAAAATCTGGGTAAAGAACATTTGGAGGTAGTAAATTGGATTCTCAAATACTTGAGAGTTATTTCTAATCATGCATTATGTTTTGAGGTTTAGACATTGTTCTACAGAGATATTTTGATTCAGATATGGAAGGTGGTAAAGAAGGAGGAGCACCACATGGTATAAGCTTTATTGTAGGTGGAACAACAATAAGTTGGATTACAAAACTACAAAAGGTTGTTTCACTTTCAACAATGGAAGCAGAAAGCATATTGTTCCCACAGAGGGTAGTAAAGATATGATTTGGTTAAATATGTTTATGGAGGAATTGAGAAAAAGTGGAATAGTGGCACAGTGACATCCGTGAGTGCCATCTGTCTTTAAAGTTGAACAACCTTCCATTCAAAGACAAAGTATATACAACTCATGTACAATTTCATACCATTCATAATGGAAGATGGACATTTGAATTTGGAAAAGATATATACTAGCCAGAATCCCGCAGATTTGTTAACAAAGGTAGTAAATAGAGAGAAATTGAGTTCCTTATAATTTTCATTTGGTCTTCAAGAATGGAGGTGAATATGATAAATTTCTAGGTCCATGGACTACATTCAATAGGTAGAATAGAAAATGGAGTTGTTGGGACTAGTCTCCAAGTGGGAGATAGTTGATTGTGGAGCCTGATTATATTACCGATTCCATATGTGGTCAAAGAAAACCCAAGTAGACAAGGCACCATGCCCCACTAGCCATGAGGGGTTGGAATATTTGTTTTTGCACCAAATATCTTTAATTCCCCACAGTAACATGGAATCTCTCATCATAAGGTCGATATATGATGGTAGAAATTACATAGTATTTTTTTCCTAGAAGGCAACCCTATTTTTATGAGGGAATTGTATTGTGGTTTTACATTGAGAATACTTGTATTCCCAAGAGAGAGACCGTGGAGAGAGAGAGAAGATGAAGTTATAGCAAGTGTGATGTAGGTTGTATCCCCATTTGTCGGATAATAATAAAGGAAGGACTGGAAATCATGGATCGTGATCCCAATCAAGAACCATGTATACTTGTGTTCTATTGTATTGTGTACCCTATATCACATTTGTTTTATTTTATTGTCTGCAATCCTAGTTTTTTCTTAAATACATTTGTATATTTTAAAATTGATCACACCTATATTATTTGTATATTTTCGATCGGTTTTATTTTAAATCTCGGTGGGAATTTATCATAATTTTGACCTTGTCACTGTACATGGACAAACTTGAATTCATCCCTGTCCATATACATGGACAGTCCAAATTTGGCACATGCTCCATATTTGTATATTTCTTGATCATTTTATTTTAAAGACTGAAATTTATCATATTCTTAACTCGGCCCATGTACATGGACAAAATCAAGTGCTTAGGTGGAAAATATAACTTCATATTTCTATGATCTTCTATGAAATCACCTATTTTCATTGTTTATTGCATTATGAATCTATAATGAGAATATGAGATATCATATATTTCACTAAAAAAAGTCAATATACTTTATGATTATTAACCAGATAAATTATGTTGAGAGCTTTACTCAAAGAATTCTCTTATTTATATATGGATATGGTATAGAAATAATAGTTCAATGAAAACCTAAACATATCCAATAATCCTTGATATTTTCAAGACTTTTTTATTCTAATAACTAATTAGATTCAAATACAAAGTCTTATTGTCTAAATGTTTAAAACACCCTATTTTTAAAGTCTTATTCTAAAATTTTCTTAGGTAATTCAATTTAAAATAATTGTATCTTATGTAATTTTGTATAAAAAAATTGATTCAAACATGTCCATGTACATGGATAGAATCAAATGCTTAGGTGGAAAATATAACTTCATATTTCTATGATCTTCTATGAAGTAGGTGTCTATAATTAGAAGATGAGATATCATATATTTCACTAAAGAAAATCAATATATTTATGATTGTTGACCAGATAAATTATGTTGAGATATTCACATGAAGACTTCTCTTAATTTATGTATGGATGGTAGAGTTAAACGGTCTAGAAATAATAGTTCAATGAAAATTTAAACATATGCAATAATCCTTGATATTTTCAAGACTTTGTTATTCTAATAACTAATTAGATTCAAATATAAAGTCTTATTCTCTAAATTTTTAAAACACCCTATGTTTAAAGACTTATTCTAATAACTAATTTAGTCTCTATTCATATATATCGTGGGTCAATTCGAGTCCTAATTTGGGCTTTCATGTCCATAATTTAGTAATTTTATAAAATTGTTGTGATAATAGATTAAATGGTAATAGAGTAATTGATAACATTATTTTAGTGTTGAAATATTTTTTCCACAACACACTTTGATTTGGATATTGATATGGACAATTTCATTCTTAGTTTACTCACAATAACGTTAAAAAGTATGTTTAAACAAGTTTATTTTAAGAAATTTAATCAAATGACAAATTATTTCTTAAAAAATAATATTAAATTTGAAAATTTGACAACTAATTTTTATAATAACAAGTATCATTAAATATTACATAGGTGTAATTTGTTATCCTTAAATATATTCAGTCATGTCATTAAATATTGTTCTCTTTGGTGACATATCTGTGCATGGACAGGTCTCTAATCGGCCTTGTCCATGAATTCTAGCCTTGAAAGTAGTTTTATATTAATTTTAATTTGTAAATTCCAAATATATAATATGGCTACATAAATGAGTTTTTTTTTCAATTTTGTGACATGTCACACTTACAAACCTTGTCTCATTATTTTGGCAATAAATCTGATTACATATACCATTTCAAAAACAAATTATGTGAAACAATACTACAAATTTAACTTCATTAGCTAAAAATAAATACAACTAAAATTTTGATAAGATTAGCCCCATAAATTTTGTGCATACACTCCACATTATAATTGTAGTGATTCGTTGAATTTAATAATTTAAAATACATAAAAAGTATCACGACTCTTCTTGAAAAAAATAGGGTCTATTTTATAAAGGTTTCCCTTTACATCACCATTGTTTTAAACAAATCCCATCATTTAATGGTTAAAAAATTACATGTACACAAACGATATCCTAAGGAAAATCTTCTAGGCACTTCTCCTCCTACCAAGCCAAAGCCAAGCTATGATTAGGGGAAGAGCTTTGTATATCCTCATTGCATTATTACCACACCAATGTCTTAGGGTTTCTTCAATAGAGTTCCCTCTCCACATATCCTTTAAACCTATGAACACTTCCACTTCTTTCCATACTTGTGTAGTGTAATACATGTAAAAATAAAATGATGAATAGTTTCTTCATTTACCTTACAAAAAATGCATCCAAAGGACCTAATTGGCCATTTCGCAAGACATCCCGTAAGTTTCTTCTTCTTTGAAATATATTGACATAAATATTTGATATTTTAAAGGGCATTTGAACTTCCAAATAACTTTTCACCACCAAACAAGTTCTCCTATTCCATACCCATCACACAAAACCCCATATCTTTCCCTATGAGTGTATAATCTTCTTGCAAGATTCTTTGACTAGACCAAACATCATGTGTCCTTTTGCCCTACATGAATTTACCTTTAAATCCAACATAGGGTTTTCAAACCCTCCATTTCCACCCCCCCAACTCCAATCATATAAAAGAACTTCCATTCGTGCTTCTAGATAATGGTGAATTTTAGATAAGGAATTTGACTTAGAAAGAACAATGCTTTTTCATGAAGAACATTAATTAAATTCATAGGGAACCTATAAACTTCTCCATGGTGAACCCAAGGGTATTCTCCTATCCCAAACTCTTTTCCCCTTCAAAACCTTCCATACAACCCATCTCCCAATCAACGAGAACATTATAATTGTATCCATCTAGATAATTGAAACATTACATGAATTATTTGATGGATTTCCAATCCAATTTTCCATTGAATCATGCTCAACATAGTTTTTGCAACAACCTGACACCAAAAAATATGACAAGAGATTATCTTCCAAACACAATGTGCACCCAAACATTTCCCAAATATATTAATGTATTTAAAAAAAAAAAAAAAAAAAAAAAAAAAAAAAAAAAATGTTTTTTATCATTTTACCAAGAGAATCACCCATTTTCCCATATCCCTATAGCACAAGAATCTTATATTTATTTTCCTTATCCTTTATAAGATGCCCTTGCGAATAAAAGTGAAATACATTCAATAAAACTTAATAACGTGCTTAACATCAATTTCACTAAAATATGTTTTCATTTCTACACAACTATTCCACAAACACAAATATATAATATGCTTACTTAGAAATTAACCAATCCTAATATTTTATCTCATAATCAATTAGATTTGAGAAAAATTCTAGATACTTCAATCTATCCTTCAATGCAATTCCTTGGAATGGAAACCTTTGAGAATAGATCCTAACATCCATATCACTCACCCTTATAAAATAAATCTAGTGGATTTTCCTAGATTGACCTTCATCCTTGTAATAATGAAATGTACATCCATGTATAATCTCCTTAAGTTTTAACACATCCCTTCCCGATCCATCACGTTATGTAAAATATGATCTACAAAAGAGAGATAACACAAAAAAATATTATCTCTCTATATTAATACTTTGAAAAGGCTAGTCCTCTTTGGCTCAATCAATGGCCTTCTCTAAACTTCAACAATAATTAGAAATAACAATAGAAGGGATAAAGAGAACACCTACCTTAACCCTCTTCCAAAACTAGAAAATATTATATTGATTCAAGATAAGCATTGAAAATGAATCAAAGGTTACTCAACTCATAACCCAATTGAAATATGAACACATAAACCTAAATGGAGTAATATCAACCTCAAATATAACCAATTAGCCCGATAATCATTGTAAATGAATCAAATGTTACTAAACTCATAACCCAATTGAAATATGAACACATAAACCTAAATTGAGCAATAACAACCTCAAATATGTCCACACCATCCGATAATAGGCTTTGGGATGGATCCAATTTTGACCACCACAAATGTAGAACTTTGTTTTGGATGGAATCGAAATTCACCTTTCTACAATCAACTGCTCTCATGCATTTGTCTTCTCTCTTGACAAGAACCTTCAGATTATTCATTAGGAGATCTCACCAAATAACAATCTCTTAACCCTCCTTAAGGTACCATTACTCATATTTTATAAATGAAATTATATAGAAAAATGTATTTGTACTCTTCAAATGTCCTACCCAACTCTGAATCTCAAGTCCTTATTCCCTTTGTAAAGAGACTGCATTTAAGCCTCAAGGTTGCCTCCCTTGGATCAACAAATATATTCCTTCTTATTTTCTCTAATTTATTGACTTCATGTTTTAAATATTCATTAGTATACATACTAATACTTATCAAAAAATATCTCCCTTCTTCATGTGACTCTAATTAGTTGACTTGATTTTTGAAATCTTCATTAGATAAATACACATACCATATATACATTATATTTTGAAAAAAACACTAATTCAAAAAATCTATATTTGAACTCCCACTCAAAACATAGTTTCCATTAAATGAAAACCCATGAATTCTGAAAACTAATTGGATTTCCTATATTTCATGTTCTTAAATCATCTTCCACCCCTTGATCAACTAGCTCAACTTTGTAAACTAGAAAATATCTGTGTTTTTAGTTTTATGTGGCCAGTACCATGTGATGAGAGATAATCATGATTGTGCATTGACATAAAAAAAAGACACCAACACTTACAATGGATATGATATGCAACACAAAAAACATATTAGTGTGCTCAACAATTTTTTTAAAAGAGCACCAACATTGAGAGAGCCTCCCTATTCATATTTTGATGCTTTGTCTTATCTTCTTATTGATAATTATTTGTTCCATGGCCTCTTTTGCAAGTTGTTCTCATCCCTCTCCCAAATATATTATGGTTGAAGGACACTAGTACAATATTTCATTATTGATAAGCTTCCTAATATTTACTTGTGCCAATTGATTCATTACCTAACACAATGCATCTCATAGCTCTAAGATCTTTATCCTAAAAAATATCTACAAGTGTAGGTGTTGTTCATGGTAGATGATCAAATGTCAAATCACACATTAGTGTGATATGAGGTCACCTTTTCTTACCCATTGTACCATATCCATATTCTTTCATAATTTACCATGTACACCACTAACCCAATCATACCTCACTCCCTTTGCAAAATCCCTTGCTATTAGCCACCACATCATAAGTATGGCATTGGTGTTTTCCTTTATCAACAACATGAACATGATATCAACACAATACATATATATATAAATAAGCTTGTTCAAATATCCATGAAACCCTAGATGTAGTTAAGAAGTATTTCTTGATATTCTGTAATGTATTAGTCTTTAGGTTGTAGTTAAAAAACTTTCATTCATAATGCAACACCATATAGGTTTAGCACCTTAGACATGTGTCTTAGTTATTAAATATTCAAATAATATTGGTTATGGTTTTCCTACTTCTCCTTAATGTCACGCTATAATACTGGTTTCACTTCATTTCAGCATCTCTAATATTGAAGCACCCCATACTTTAGAGTGCATAGTCACATATATAGTTAGTTTTTTCAATATATGCCTTTGATGCTTTGAAGTTGTTAAAAATGCTTATGCCTTCAAGTTGTTATATATTATATTTTCATTGTATTTTCAAACTGTTATGTTTCCACATTTGTGATATTTAAGGATAGATTGCATAGACAAGAGTCTCCAAAAATGGCTTGCAAATTATCTAGGATATTCAATGAAGGAGTAAGAGGAACCCTTTCTTCGACTGAGACACCGAGGACGTCGGAGAACCCTATCTCATCAAGGCATGGTAGCTTGAGAGGGGAAGCTAGTGACCAAATACAATCTAGTGAGATGAGGATATTATCAAATGAATCGGCATCAGGATCATCTAGGACATGCCCCAACAGAGCCGATGGATGCAAATCTTTTATACGCTATAATACAAATATTCCAACATCGGAGAATGTAGGGAACCCATCACATCAACAAAATATGCTCTATAAATTTCTTTGTTTTTGTATTTTTGTGCATTTATGTTTCATGTTTCATACTTCATTTGCAAGTTTCATTAAACACAATTAGCTCTCAAATGTGTCTCTTTCAGGTAGAGTGATCAATCAATAATCGACACAATGAGCAGTGATTATCATGTATGTCTAATGTTGGTGAAGAGGTGAAGGTGGATCATATATCGATAAACCAAAGATTACACAACTACTTCCACCTATCCCTCAAATGTTGGTGAGGGTCTTTTGTTATGCTCATTGTCTAACTCTATGGGCTTATTCATTTCCTCTTTGATAAGTTTGATACTCTATTTGTATTCCACATTTAGGGTCAAATTGTTAATTAGATTTTCTACCTCTAATAGTGTCCCTAAGATTGCTATTTCTTTGACCCTCTCCCTATTGTTTTGTTCTTGGTTTCTTTTTTCTATTTCTTGTAATCTAGCCTCCATTTTCTGTAGCTAAGTCTCAAACCCTAATAGATTATTGTCTAGATATGTCTCTGAATATTATCTTCTTTAAAGGATCTAAATTTATTATCAAGCATTATTACTAACTCACTTTGAAGTTTGTATTTCTTTTCTACATTTTTTCATTGATTCTATATTCATGTAGATTATATAGGGTTACTTAGTTAAGAATTCCTCTCTTAGATTTAGGTATCAATGGTGTATTACTCATATTGGAAAACAAATAAAATAAATAAATAAGAAACTTGTGCACTTGATTCACAGTAGGGTTTGAATAGTCACTAATGGGATTTAGTTACATCAGATCAAATTTACTCTAGACCACCCAAGACCTGCATTTAGTTACCGCAGATTCATCGTAGAACCACATAATGTATTCACCACATAAATTAATTCATAGTAGAGATATACATATGCAAGATACATTCAGATTTTTTGAACTTCATAATTTTTAGTATAAAAGAAGAGACGGCTACACATTAGAAATAGTCAACTAGGGAAATAAAAATAAATCACAAATTGTTCAACTTTCCCTTATAGAAGAAAAAAAAGGCCTGAAAATTAATTGAACATAAAGATAGGTTGTTTCTAGTTACAATAAGCTCTAATGCACATAAATATGACATACTAGTAAAACTCGAGCTTAAAATGGTCTCGAATATTTATAAATGAAGACCTTCCTATTCCAAGATCAAGCTAAATTAATGGAGGAGGTTCAAAAGGAAAAGGAAGCCAAGAATGAAGGGAAATGGTCAATAATTAGGAACCGAAAAGATATTATTTGGGATAGAGACCAAAAGGATAACAAAAAATAGCAATTTGAGAGACTTATAATCCTTTCTTGGAATCCTAACCTTATAAGTCAACAAAACTTCAGTGATCTTGGAAAACTTCTCTCAATGCTTCAAGAACGAAAATAACATTTTAATAAATCCAAGCAATCTCTTACTTTTCTTATGATCCGATAGACCAATTTTTATTTTAGTGGACTTAAATAATTATGTGTGTGTGTGTGTGTGTGTGTGTGTGTGTCTATATAAATAATATATACGATAATATATTTATTTATGTATAACATGTATAATATATTTATTATATGTATAATATATTTATTATGTATAATATATTTATTATTTTATTATGTATACTATATAATATACACATATTATGTATATTATATTTATTTATAATATATTTATTATGTATATATATCTCAAGATATTTATATTTAATAAGTATAAATCTCTCTCTCTTCTATATATACATATATATATATATATACATATATATATATATATATATATATATATATATCCTAAGTGGGGTCCACTGATGATTAAGAACACACATATATTTCTTTAAAAAAATCACACTTTCTATTAAAATATAGAATGTACATTCAAAAAGAGCTTTTCACGCAAATTGTTAAAGGGTCTACAGACCTGTTCCGAAATAGTTTCTCTAAGCTATTTCTAATAAAAAAGGATCTCAAAATTACAAAAATACATCAACTGATTTGTAAACTATCGTGGATATTGCACTGGAATAGTTCGTCGCAATAGATATGATAAATAGATGAAATCTTTATTTTTAAGGTTATTTTCCTTTAGATTCCCATAATTTATTTACTTATATATTTCTATGCTTATGCATGAAATAGATAAAATGTGGAAAATAGATAAAAATAAAATACAATCACACCATCCATAAATAAACACAATATATGACCTAGGAAACCCAATATGGAAGAAAACCCAGTTAGAAGGTGAGGTTGGTCTACTCTCTCTTTTCTCTGGTATAGAAATGATGCATGTACACAGAAAGAGGCACTCTCTATGGATTTGTCTTTGACTTGTGGCATGTATGGTTGCAACATGCTCTCTCCTCCTCTGTTATGCTCACATAATACCACTCTTATATGTTTTTCTCAACTATGGAACAAGATGAAATACAAATGAATGGAACCCCTTCTCCTCCTAGTGGCCTAGTATTTAACATAGACCAATAGCCATCTAGGGGTAGTTTTTTGTCTTCCTCAACCCTCAATTATGATAGGGTTTGGAAACTTCTATAATCTTCTTCAAATTACATACGTGGCTAGCCCAATATGTGTGAGTAACGAGGGCTTATGTGACATCATCTCATACCATGGTGGTAAACATGGTAGGTTAACTCGTAGGAGGCATAACTTTTGTGTATGAGCTTTGATTTACGTGATTATTACACCATTGGAAAGCTCTCAATGTGTAGAATAGCATCATGGGTTACAAGCTATGTTGGGAACGTTTAACCCCAAAAAATGACATTTGATGCCTCAAAATGGCCCTGGAAGGTTATGGACCCTAATTTTCCAAGCTGGGTCCTGCCACTAAAATGGCCCTACAAGTTGATTCCTCCAATTTGTTTCCACTTTGAAAGGATTGAGATAGATGGAAAAAAATATAATGATCCAATATGGATCATACCACCCCATTTAGGGATGATTTTGGTCCCCAAATGATTTACTAATTGAGGTGAAGAAAATTTTCCTCTACCTTCTCCCTCTCGTACCAATTTTCTTTGCATGGAAGTTGTCCTTTCAAACCAATCTTCTAAATGTCATGTTTCCCTTGTCTTGTAGTTCTGAACCACTTATACAAAACTATGTCCTATGCCAACTCTATATGAGCATCTAATGTTAATTCCTCTATGGAAGGCATGACCTTCTCCTCCTCCTGATCCAACATGAAAGGCTCATAGATTTTGATATTCTCCACATTCACTACTGAGTAAATGTGCATGTATGGGGCTATACTGATTCTATAGGAGTTATCTCCCACATTTTCCAATACCTCAAAAGGACCATACTACAAAGCCTTGATATTCTTACTAGGAACCTATATCCTTTCCTTATTCAATTGTAATCATACTCTATCTCCCACTCTAAATTTTATCTGTATTATGTGTTGGTCATGTATAATATTGTACTTTTCTTGTGACTTCTTCAATGTCTCTTGTACTTGCAAATGAATCTTCCTGATCTTCTCAACATTTTTTTCTACTTTTAATGCATCTCGTGTGAGGTCCTCCCTCACTCCTTTTTGTCTATATACAACATCTAAGGGTGAAGGTGGAAAAACCCAAAGAAAGTTTCAAAAGGTGACTTACCAGTAGAAGTGTGGATTTATTTGCTATAAGAGTGTTGGATATAGATCAGAGTTTTGTCCTAGGTCTTCAAATGCTTATAATTGTAATTGAAGGGTGCCTAAATTGCCATGTTTTTAGCACTTGTTTAGTACCTTTTTCCTACCATTTTAACATTGTTCACCCTCTCTTGATACCTTCCTCATCTAGTTTGTCTCACTTTTCACCAAGGTATGAATCTTCCCCCGTATGCTACTTTTATGCCATTTTTATATTTTTCTTAAGGAAATTGTTACCTTCTTGCACTAACATTGCTATATAGAAGAAATTACAATGGTTGCAACTCCTCTACAAGTGATGCAAGTCTAAGCACGATACAACCACTGCAATTCCAAATGCAACCCCTATTGATGCAACTATGAGATGAATCTTGCCAACGCAATAGTCAGGGTTACAATCGTCAATAAAAGATTGCTCCTCACATGGAAAGGTGACAAAAGGTAAGTCGAAAAACAAAAGAAGAAATAGTTCACCTACCAACCATCGCCCAGATGATCCCAGTCAGCTCATGCCCACTATTTTCTAAAAGTTAATGATATCGATGTAAACTGATGAATAACATGATTCTCATGGTTTTCCATTCATGTCCTTGTTTTATTTAGG
>SNQJ01S0203939.1:0-16618 GCA_010110895.2 Picea sitchensis
CGAAGATACATCCTGTTTTTCATGTTTCATGCTTGAAGAAGGTGATTGGAACTAGGTGCCAAATTCAAACCAACCTTCCAGAGTTAGCTGAAGAAGGATCCATTTGGATACAACTAGAAGCAGTTTTGGACCAGCGGGAGCGTCGCCTGCGTCAGAGAACCATCAAGGAAGTGCTAGTACAGTGGAAAGATATGACTCCAGCAGATGCCACTTGGGAACCAGCTACCATTCTGCAGCAGTTTCCACATCTCAATCCTTGAGGAAAAGGCTGTTTTTAAGGGGGCGGACATGTTAAGGTCCTAACCCGCACATAGGTAGATCAATGTATTTAGATGTAATAAAGGTCAATATTAATGAGACCTTTCAATAAAATAGAATAAGGTGGATGTAAGAATACCTAATAGAAGCTTCCGCTTCTAGAATGATCTTCCTCTAGATGCTTCTCTTAATAGACATATTTAGTATAAATAAGGGTCGAGGGTATGAAAACCCTATCTTGGATATTATTGTAACAGAGCTCTGCTCGACTGGAGGTTTCCCCCTCGAAGAGGCATGTGAACATTGCTTTCTGAATCAAAGTGCTTTTCTATTTCTATTTCGTATATCATTCTGTGTATTGTGAAGATTATGCTGGATATTTTACTGTTATTCTGCCATTTCTAGCATTTTATTTCTGTTCTGCATATTTTATATATCTGGTATCTTGCAGTGGACCCATACATGTTGAAAGAAAAGATGAGCAATTTTCTCAACAATGATTTTCTTTTTACATGGCATCAAGACACACATCTTGCTAAACCTATCCAATACTACATACAAGTAGTCATGACCCATTTTTCACATAGGAAACTCCCCTACAAAATCCATGGATATACTCTCCTAAGGATGAGAAGGAACAAGGAGTGGTGTGTAAAGCCCCAATTTTCTATTAGTGGGATTAAAAGTTGAGCACAACACACACCCCTTTAAATACTTGGTTACAATTTCTTTCATTCGAGGCCAATAACAAAATCTCTGCATATGAGCCATATTTTTTCCTACCCCAAAATTCCAGACACAATAGAAGTATGAGCTTCTCAAATTACATGGAATCTTTCACTTGTAGGAATACATAGTTTGCCAAAATGGCAGAGTAACTTTCCTTGCAAACAATATTTCTCCACCTGTGCACCATGGGTTAGATTCTCATAAAAATATTTAAAATCTTCATCAATAGCATATTGTTCAACATAACTATCATGAGATAAAGAATCTTTTTTCAAAACAATAGATGCAAAAATAGGAGGCCTAGAAAGTATGTCTGCGACTTTGTTACTTGTACCGTTTTTATACTTGATTACCAAGTGGACCTGCTGAAGTAAACCCATCTATCTGAAATGATGAACTTATTGTAGTTTGGTCTATGATTGGAGGTACTATAAGGGTTGGTGGTTTGTATGTATGATCGTCTCCTTACCTATAAAGTAGTGCTTCCATTTCTTGACACTTTAAACCAATGCGTACAACTCTTTGTCACATGTGGGATAATTAACAACAACTTGAGAAAATTTTTCATAGTGATAACAAATAGGCTTACGATGTTGCATCAATACTACACCCATGGAATATCCACTGACATATGTCTCAATCTCAAATGGTTGCAACAGGTCCGACAAGGACAATACTGGTGTTTTGCTTATCTTCTCTTTCAAGGTGTCGAAAGCTTTCTATTACCTTCCTCCCCACTGAAAGGATTGATTCACACTGGTCAAGGCATGCAAAGGGGATGCAATGAATGAGAAGTTAGCTATGAATATTATCTAATACTGAATTGCACCCAAGAAGCTTCTCACTTCTGTTACAGTGGTAGGCTTAGGTCAATTTATAATTACGCATCAAATTTGGAAGGATCAATTTTCAATTGTCCTCCTACAATATGACCCAAATACACCAAATATTTTTTTCGAAATTCACATTTGGACAACTTTACATACAATATTTCCCTTTTCAAAGTGTCCAACACTTGCTTTAAATGCCTTACATGGTCTTCCCATGTTCTACTAAAGACAATAATGCCATCTAAGTATACAATTGCAAAGTCTTTTAATAATGGTCGAAATACATCATTCATTACACACATGAAATTTTCTAGGGCATTGCAAATCCCAAAAGGCATCACTAACCACTCAAATAAACCCTTCTTGGTTTTGAAAGAAGTCTTCCACGAATAATTTTCAAAAACCTTGGTTTGATGGTAGCCACTACGCAAATCCAACTTAGTGAAATAAACAACATTCTTTAATTGATCAAGAAAATCATTTATATGAGGAAGGGGGTATCATTTTTTCACCGTGATTTTGTTGAGAGCTTGATAATCAACACACATTCTCCATGTGCCATATTTCTTTGGTACCAACACAATTGGAGAACCACATGGAGATGAGTTAGGCCTGATGAATCCTTGGTCCAACAAGTCCTACACTTGTTTCTTAATCTCTGCCATTTCCACCACTGACATCTTGTACATGCCCACATTTGGAAGAGGGGCATCTTGCTGAAGATGTATCTCATGCTAAATCTCCCTCTTGGGAGACAATCCACCTGGTTCCTGAAAGATCTCATAATAGTTAGATATAACATCAATCATTTTATCTTTATGCAAGGGATCACATCCTTTGAAAGCATGAGATGTCTCATCATCCTTTTCCTTCACAACCATGAGAACATATCTCTTGTTAGCATTGATAAGTCTTTTCATATTTCCTGCACTAACAATGACTGAATTAACTTTCATACCGTGAGCTCTAACAATGTATTCCACTCCATATTTTGTGAGATGGTATTTTTTCTCATTTATGAAGAAGACTGCATTTCTATCATAAAGGTAGGGGCTTCCAAAAACTATGCCACATATATCAAGTGGGACAACATCCAAATCAACCTCATCTATCAAATTTGAAGAAATGCAAAATCTAAATCTACACTGCTTGGTGACATTTAGTTTTGCATTGTCACTCACCCAACCAAGACGATAAGGTTTAGGATGAGGTTGTGTTTTTAAGCCCGACATTTTAACAATGGATTTTGAGATTAAGTTAACTTGAGAACCCAAATCAAATAGAGTATATATTTTTGTGTGTTTAGATACAACTCTTATATAAAACAATTCACTTCTTCTTCTTTCATTATCATGATATTTACTTGTAGAACTTGAACTAGCATGAAAGGAATTTTTACCTTGTACCCCAACGATTGTAATCCTCATTTCATCACCTAAATTAGAGCTAAGGTCTTGTTGTACTGTAACAATAGTTTTCAACTTCCCTTTTCCACCAAACATTTTTGGCTTAAGCTTCAGATGTAGCTTCCAACAATGCTCATCATCATGCCCATATTTCTTGCAATGAGTGCAAGAGGGATTTCCTTCCTCTTTCTTTGCCGCGGATGTCTTTTTCCCCTTTCCTTTTCCTTTGAAATTGTTGTTTTGGAACTTGGAAGGCTTCTTTGTGTGGTCTTCCTGTACATTCTTTCCCCTATTTTCAAGGAGATTTGCTTGCACACACTCCTCATCTAAGTTTGTGGGATTAAACAACAACAATGTATGATGAATGTAACTGCAAAGTGAACCAATATATTTCATCAACGTTTCTGGAGAATGTAAAGGAACATTCAATGCAAGTGCCTTTTTTCTAAACTCCTCTATGAAACTATGAACACTCTGACATTTACCCTATCTTAAATTTTTCCATTCTATCATGGACTTTTGAACATGAACCAATGGATAAAATTTATTTTTCAATGTAGATGTAAATTCAGATCATGAAGAAAGGAGTTTACCATTATGTTTGCTAACTTTCTGAAGTTTTCTCTCCCACCATACAAGGTCCGTGCCTTCTATCCGAAGAGAATCAAACTGAATCTTTGCCTCTTCCTCTTCGATCTGTTGTACACGACAATAAACTTCGATCTATCTAATCCAATTATTTAACTTATCTGCATTAGATTCTCCATTAAACATGGGAAAATTAAATTTGACATCTAATTTCAATAATGGCTTTTTGGAAGCATTCTGATGAAAATTAGAATGATGAGAATGAGAGGGGGAAGAAGAGATTGAAATTGAAGATGGAGATGGAGGCTCAAGAGGGTCTCCTCCAATTCCTTGGTCTTATGAAACATCATCCTCTGCTTTATATTTCTTCTTATTTTCCTTCTTTTCCACTCCCTTCTCATAATCTACAAATATTTTTTCTACCATGTCTGACATTCGGTAGAAAGCCTTGTGAAAATTCTTCTCATACTATGTAAAAAGTTCTTCATCTCCCATTTTCCTTCTTCAAGTTGCACATCCAATCTCTGGGTTGAAAGTCTCAGTTTTCCTTCACCCTCTTTGATCTTGGCCCTAGTAAGAATTCTCACTCGCAATTCAAGTCAAAGAACACTACTTTGATACCAACATGATCCAAGATCTTTTATTCGATGAACATTACATGAATTTCATTAAAGAGAATAAATAAATATTATGTGCAAACATAAATAAAGAAGGCACAACTATGAAGAAATTATGAGAAAGATGACAATAACACAAAGCTATATAACAAATTTTGTCCCAAGAATGGACTACGTCTCTGGGCCCACTTCGAAGTGGAGAGGCATTTATATTATCTCAGCAAAAATTGGCATAGATGCATGGCTATACCTCAAAACTAAAAAGGACATGAAGATCCATTTTTCGGATGCAAATTCTGATTGTACCAGTGGATTCATGGTGAGAAATCGTGCAAAAATGGCTGTCAAAACGTCCAATTCTGTCACTGTCAATCCCAGGCCCCTCCTGGGCTCTTCACCTCATAATGCATGCCACTGGATCCTACAATTATGACTCCAAATTGCATAGAAAATCATGATCCATATGGCTGAGTGCAGACCCCCCTTGCATGGCGATAGATTGTTTTAAATTGAAAAACCCCAGGAGTATATTTAAAATGGGTCATTAGCCCTATTGGTTGACAATGGAAATAATTAGAGATTGGTTTGGGAAGGTTCAAGGGTCAAACCCTACATACCCCCCTTTTAGTTTATTGTTGAAACCGCCGCATGGTTAATATAACCATCAGTTATACACATGTAATCAAAGGTTTAACATTGTTTTCAACCGCTCATATTTACGCCACAATTGGGATGTGACCCATGCAAGGATCTGGGATGGAGACATGTAAATAATTTTAAATGGTACCACGGACATGACCACCATCTGGTCCGGTGGTCGAACTATTTGTTTTGAAAATTTTGGATTCCGGCCCTCATTGGGCATTTCAAGGCTGCCACGTGGTGCCTCCAAATTGTCCGTATAGAGCCCAGTCACTCACCGAATCACATGTCGCATGTTTTTCTATCAGAAGGCCATGTGGTGGCCCCTGGTTGGTGCCATGTGGTGCCTCCTAGGGGTGCCATGTGTCACTTTCCTATTGGACCATTTGGCCACCCAAAAATGCCAAATTGACATGCCACATGGTAGCCTCTCATGCTACGACATCGGCATGCTGACATCAACACTGTACAATCAGTTTTTGAAGTCATCTATACAGATTCTTAGTCACCCTGTTGACTTTGAATAGGTTGACTGGAACTTTGACTGGCCATATCTTTGTCATCCAGACTCCGTTTGAGGTGTCGTTTGCATTGTTGGAAATCTCTCGACGATCTCTTTGCCATGTTGTTATTTTTGATGAGGTTTGAGGACTTGAATTGTTTTTCCTTTTAGATCCTCCTGGATCAATTAGGGTATGAAAGAAACCATGAGGGTGAACATGAGTGCCCCAAAGAATCATCAAGGAGGTCTACCAAATATCAAAGAACCCTCAAGCAAAAGAAGCACAATGTTTGAAACCTATTCAAGGATTTGTACAAGGAACTGTATCACACAAAGAAGGACCAAAAGAAGACACAAGAAAAACATTGAAGTGACCTATCCAAGTTTCCTACCTTTGACGGGACAAGAAATGCAATGTACCATTTGTTTACCCTCAATACCCACTACGATGCGAAGACATAAATCACCCATCTATAAAATAGATTACATTTAAATGTACTATGTGGGGAACAACCTTCGAGTGGTACTAGTAAGCCAACATACTTCCAACTTTCCAAAGATGAGAGGACATAGCTAGTTAGTTTACAAATTCATATGGATACCTTGACATGAGATACACAACCTTCACATAATTGACACATACTTGAAAAATGCAGAGATAGTGTATACAATGGTATGACTCATGATTGAATGAACTCTTCAATGAACTAAAGCACAATATTTGTGATTTGGTACTATGGACTAGTTGATTTTGGCCTAAGGCATAACCTCCAATCACAAGTAAGGGAAAACATATTGAATTCATATTGGGAATACCTTTACATGGCCATTGACATGGAATATGACATGGAGCATTATGTAAGACAAAGAGCATCAAAAGGACCGATTGGTCTAGAAGAAGATCAATGAGGCCAAGTGGAATAAATTGAAGTAGGGAAAGGAAAGCAAGAAAAATGATCACAACGATCACAATAATACACACAAAAAGAACCCAAAGGAACTAAATATGTTCAATTTCTACAAAATGAGTAATATTGATAAGCACTGCTCGAATGATTATAAGTTCAACCCCAAGAATCATATCCAATTTTGAAATTAGAGGGGAAGATGTGGTTGTTGGGATACTTTTTGCACAAGATATTGGTACTAAGAGTAAAAAAAAGATTAGAATGTCTATCAATAATAATCTCATTTAGGAATCTCTGTTGTGGTGATGATGGTTATAAAAATGAAGCTTGTAAATGTTTCCAGTGTAGGGGTTGCCAACACACAACATACAACTAAAATTTTAGCATAGCCGATCATGTATGTTTTCTACTTCTAAGGGATTGATACATACGATACAAGGACTATAGTGTATTCAATAAACAACCACCAAATACTCACTACAAGGAAAACACCACCTTAGGTGTTGTACCTTAGTTAGCCTTTGAACCTTTCATTAAATGAAAAATGACCATTTTTATATGTCTTTCAAAATCACCATGGAAACTACCTCATGGCATGGAGAAAAATATAGTAATGAGAAGCATAATTAATATATAAAAAATATCAATTTAAAAGGGATGAGAATGGGATATTACATTTCCCTCTCCTTGGAATAACATCATCCTTAGTGTTCTCTTATTTTCAACAAGGTTCCATGTCTTCATTTTTTAGTTGTACCTACAATGACTTTGTCTCACTGTTGGTTACCTTGGACAATAATGTTCAATAATTTATTTTACTATATTGGAACATTTCTAAGACCATTAAAATTCCAACACATGCCTTGAACAATAAAAAAATCATTTAAAAGTGTAATTCGTTGTTCTTTACAAAGGAAAACCATGCATTTCATAGCCATTTTGAGCAACAATTATTCCATTCACAGAAATTTCAAATCTATAAGTAAGCATATATATTCATAACATAAGATTAAGTATGAAAATTAGCCCAATACTTATCTGTATGAATATCTATATTCTCCTCATGGATGCCACGAGCGATATTCAACTCACTGTCTTCTATGACATACCCAAAATATATATAATGCACTCATGATACCATCTAGCATGTAACATGAATATCTCACAATAGTTCATTCGAGTTGCTTCATTCTTTCCCCACTTGCCCTTCCAAGCTCATGTGTCTCCTTCTTCGCTAAACATTACCTTAGGTGATTCATCTTTCTAAGGATTTCATGAGCAAGAAGAGTGTATAATTATAGAGTCTTACTTCCAGGGCATCCCACTAGAAACCTCTAATATAACATAACTCATGGAAATCAAGGCATGTCACAAGGTTCTAGTGTCAAATGATAGCATTTCCCCATGATTTTCCAACTTATTGTAGCCATCATCTATATTTACACCGGGATTATAACTTTCACTTATCATTCATACATGGGAAGATGATTCATTTTTTCACATAGTATTTTTTCAACACATTTGGCATGTTGGAATTTCCAATGTATTTCCACACAGGTCTAGTAAATTAACTATATACAATAGAGGCCATTTCATCCACTAACCTCTACATGATTTTCATCATAAATGAATGAATTTCATAAGAAAAAAGAGGAAGAAATACACTTATATTTTCACAAATTGAGCTTCAAGTAAATTGACTAGGTGCAAGAAACTTTCCTCCCAACCATAGGTGAATACTCTGTGGATTACACCCCTGTGATAGGCTATGAGACCACCAGGGTGAAGAACACTTGTTTAAGGTTTCCAAGTCACCGTTCCCCTTCCCAAAAGTTTCAAAAAAAACAAAAAAACAAACCATTGTTGTTATTTATTCATTCTTCTAGCTATACCATATTTGGCACTCTCTCTACTGCCCCATACAACACAAGAACCTACCCCAATTCTCTACTCTTTAGTCCTTTAGGAATGCTCTTCCTCTCTATGCTTTTCAATATGTGTAGTAAGAGCCCAAGTCACTATATACTTTCATATTTCATTTCCAACAGTATGTGGCTTCTTGGACAAGAAATTATGGATTCTTGGATAACCAAAAGGTCAACAATGCACAAAGTTTTAGTAAGGCATATCCCTACTCAATATTGATTCCTAATATCACCCATCAATACAAATACCATATTTCCATGGATTATATGAGAGTTGGGCTAGTTTTTCTTCCTCAGTAACTTTATTTTTCCTTTAATAACTCTCTTTTCCTCTAGCTTCTCCCTTCCAATTCGAATTTTCACGAGTCAGTGGAAGAAAGGGGTGAGAGGGAGGAGTATTCTCTCTAATCCTTTATTGCTTCCTTCATGATAGGAGTTGGTTTCTACAAAGTAGGAGGTAAGCTTGAGTAAAGTAAGTAATTACTTGAGGTACAACTCAATCCACTAAGCTCCTAATTTAATTTGCATAACATTAAGATAAATCGGAAATAAGACAAATTGGAAATAAGACAAAATGGAAATAACATTAATATAAAGTGGAAATAAGACAATTATATGGAAAAGGTTTATAGATAGGATATGTCAGTATCATGAGTCATAGGTCAATCCCCTTGGACCCCCTTACATTTTCCCTCTGGTGGAATCATAGCCCCTAAGGGAATCTAACGTATTCAACATGTTTGTAGGCATTATAAAATTGGATCATGGTTGTTGGTTTGTTGAAGTTGTTTCCCCTTGAAGGAGTCTGTAAGGGTTGTGTTCTTGGGAAGAATCATCATGCACCATTTGACTCTGAAAAATCATGGCAAACATATAAATTAATTTAACTAGTTCACAATGATGTGTGTTGTGCTACATCAATCTACCTTCATTGGAAGGTGCAAGGTACATTTTGAATTTAATTGATGATTTATCTAGCTATACATAGGTGTACTTTATGAAATATAAGAACCCTGTCTTTGATAATTTCAAGGAGTTTCAAGCCTTTTGTTGAAAATAAGTGTGGTTGACCCTTCAAATGCTTAAGATCAAACAATGGTGGTGATTATGTAAATCAACCTTTTGAATAATACCTACTTTGATCTAGTATTGACTAGAAATGGTATATTCCTCACACTCTGCAACATAATGGTGTTGTAGAACGTAAGAATCATATGTTATTCAAAATGGCTAGATGTGTTTTGCAGGGTAAAGACCTTCCCTCTTGATTTTGGGCCGAAGTGGTATATTGTGCAAATTATCTGCTCAATCACATCTCGACTCAAGTTGTTCCTTCCATGACTCCAGTTGAATGATGGTATGAGAAGAATACTTCAGTTGGCCACCTCTTTGTGTTTGGATGTTTTTCCTAGCCTCACATTCCTGATGATTGCAAAATAAAGTTGGATGCAAAATGCCATGCTTGCATCACAATGGGATACTCTGAATATTTGAAATCCTATCGACTGTTTGATCTTGTCAAATGACAAACCATTATTAGATGAAATGTTTGGTTTGATGAGAATTATTATGGAATTAAGTTATTGAATTCATCTTATGTATTATTGCAGGATGTTTCCCTTGATGTTTTCTCTTATACATGTTCTCTTTTACCATTCTTCATTCCTTCGACTGGATAGTTGACCTCTGAGTCGACTAGTCCATCGTCCTCTGTTTTGACTAGTCCTACGACTAAAGAACCTATGACTTTTGATTGAGATGTTGAATTAAATTGTAGTTCACCTATTTCTTGTCTACCCCAATGGGATTCCAAGACAATTTAATTTGTTGGAGCTGAAGCTGGAAATGTTTCCTCTGGATGAGAAACTTGAAGTCAAAAGCAACATGCCAGGGTTGAATTGATGACTCGTGTAATTGAAACTTCTAACCTTGTTACCTACTTAGATGTCGAAGGAAAAACTGAATGGGAGTAGGCCATAAAGACATAAATTGATTCTTTTCAAAGAATCAAACTCGGGACTTGGTTCCCTGACCACAGGGAAAGAAAATTATGAAGTGTCGATGGGTCTATAGGAACAAATTTACCTCTGAAGGCGTTGTTGAGAGACATAAATAACACTTATTTGTGAAGGGATTTGATCAACAACAAGGCATATAATACATTGAAACATTTTCCCCTGTCACAAAGATGAACTCTGCTCGACTGATTATTTCCCTTGCTACGCATTTTGGATGGAAAATCTATCAGATGGAATTGAAGAGTGCCTTTCTTCATGGATACCTATTTGAAGACATTTTCATGGAACATCCACGTAGTTTTGTGATATATTCAAATTTGGTCTATCGACTCAATAAGTTTCTTTATGGTTTTAAGAAATTTCCTCGAGCTTGGTATTCTAAGATCGACAATTTCTTTCTTCGATTTGGTTTCAAATGATGTGAATCTCATCATAACTTGTATGCTTTGCACACTAATGGAGACACCTTGATTGTTGTTGTATATGTACATGACTTACTCATTACTGGAAATAATAATTATCTCATACTTAGATTGAAGAAACAACTTGTTGACTCCTTTGATATGATAGTTATTGGTACTGTGCATTATTTTTTGGATCTTCAAGTATTACCACTTTGTGATGGATTTTTCATTTCTTAGTATAGATATGTGATGGATTTGTTGAAACATTTTAAGATGGATGATTGCAAGCCTTGTGTTACTCCTTTTGATTCTGGAGTGAAGCTTACTAAAACCTATCAAACACCCGCAGTCGATGCTACTCTCTATAGACAATTGGTCGATAGTATTATTTATCTTACTCATATTCAACCTAACATTTCCTTTGTTGTTAGTGTGGTTTCTTGGTTTATGTAGGACCCTAAATAAATCCACTGGAAAGTAGTCAAAAAAATTGTCTGTTATCTGAAGGGTACCACTCATTTTGGTATAAAATATTATTGAGGTTTAGATTTGCTAGTTGGCTTCAACGAATCTGTCCGGTTTGGTGACGGTGATGACTGGAAGTCCACTTGTGGCTATGTATTTCGTTATAGTGCTAGACCTTTGGCATGGTCATGCAAGAAATAAAATGTAGTCTCTGTGTCGAATACAAAAGAAACATATCTCGACGTTGTTCATGCAGGCATTGAATCCATATGGATTCATCAAATTTTGGGAGATCTTGGCATTCCTTTTTAGAACTCAACTACAATCTACTATGATAAACAAAGTGCTATACAGGTTTCTAATAATCTTGTTTCCCACAGTAAGATGAAGCATGTTGATCTCCATGCTCACTACTTGATACAATTGGTTCATGAGAACGTTGGATCACTTGAATATTGTAGGAAAAAAGATCAAGTTACTGATATCTTCACCAAACCTTTAGCTGAAGCTATATTTATCAAGCCTTTCTTGTTGCTTGGGCTTCAGGAAGTTGAAATTATGGGGGGTTGTCCTAATGACATAATTACACCTCCTAAATATCTAGAGTTGTGTTCTTATTGGGGTGTGTTGGAACATCAATAATACAAGGTTCATCACATATCACTTGGGTTCAATCAGTCAAGAGGACCTACATCTGGATATATCCAGTCGAGTGATCGACCAACACATTGCACTATTTGATAGAATAGTTGACATGCTTGTCGGTCAGACATTCGACCAACAGTCAAATATAGTTTGGTTGTGGATCGACCATCCCAACCAACTACGATTTGGACACGTAGAAAGCCAGTTAAAGCATCATTTTCGAGCTGATGTGAAAGATAAGATTTGGTGGAGTCAATTCTAATATATTTTGGATTCTCTGGAAGTTGTTTAGATCTTGAGACTATAAAATTCGGCCCATTGGGTCATTATAATCAATGGAGATTATGCAATAGATAATGAAGATCAAGATGTGCAACATGCACTGTGATGTTATGATCACAATGCCTTTTTCTTAAGTGTTGTAACAATGTCTTTAGAAACCACCCTTTATCTTCTAGAATTTTTGTTCCTCTTTGATTATCTATAGTACTGTGTCCTCTGTTACATGTCATGTTCAACCCCATTCCCCAACAAAGGTAAGAGGATGATGATTATTACTACCTAGGGAGAGGTCGTCTTGAGTTGGACCCTACCCAAGACAACAACCCAGAGGAAGAAAATATTTGGAAAGCCAACCAACAAGGGAGTATATATATGTGATAGGTGAAGGGGGGAGAAAGGAATGCATTGTCAAAATTTTGGAGGTAGGAAATAGTCAATAGTAGAAAAAAAAGGTCCATATTGGCTCCACAAAGGTCCCATTATGATACGTGGCTATGATTCAACTTGGTGAACCATATAGAAACATGAATATGTTATGAAATTAGTGTAACTATAAACTGTCCCAGGTAACCAATCAAAGGCTAAGGATAGACATGATACCTATTGATATATAAGAGAGGCACTTATAGTCCACTCACTTCACAAACATATATTCTCTATGGAAATTAAAATCTTGTCTATGTTCTCTGTTTTATTCAAAGTTATCTATCTTCAACTATGGCTACTAGGCCTCTATTCGATATGTAGTTCTTAGAGAAAATTGCTTGACAAGACTGATCAACATTTGTGGGATGGTTTTTTCTTTGGCATAACCTACACCCAATAAACCAAATGACAATGTAATGGAAAATGGATCTCCAATTCTCAATATGACAATCACTGTCAAGTCTCTAACTTTGTATGATGTCAAGTTATCTTCCTTCAAAATTGATTTTGAGTCCTCTGTTCTAGATTACATGTCTGGGTGCAGACTTCTTTGGAAGGATAGGTTTGCTTGTTGGGGCAGTAATTCTAATGAAAATTTCAATAGTGGGAAACCATTACACCTAGACCATGCTAAAATAGAACAACCTATGGTCTGAAATGTGTCAATCCATAAACCCACTGCAATTAGTTAACACATAATTTAGTAAAAACACCAATTAACTCCTTTTGATGGACTACCAATCAAATATGTTGTGGTTTTTCTTTTGTTCAATTAGCTGCCAAGATTATGATGAGAACTCTCATCCACATATATGTTTAACTCTAGGGTCTCGGGATTGAAGGCAAGGTAATGGAAAGATGGATGTGTTCTAGTTATAAACTGTAGAATCCAAATACCACTAATTGTCAAACATTCCAACAATAGTAAGTGACAATATTCCAAACACTTAAATGCAGTCATCAATTTAAAATACTTTAATTAGTGAATGGCATCCAACACATCATCCTACAATTGTTTCCTTGTAAGTATTTTAAGAAATACTTTGTTCTATGTTATTTTCTAGCTACCAAGTGGCTTTTGTAGTATTGATTCGAGTGCTTTTCCTTAACGCCCAATGCAAGGAGAATTACTACTCCAGCTTGGATACAAACATAAAAATATTCTCATCAACAACATTAGTCCAATATTAATGAAGGTGTATATCCCATAACACAAGACATATAAAAAATTCACAAGAAACACTTAAAAGGTAATTTTCTCTCCAAGTTTACGAAGGAAAAAATGCTTCAATGCCACTATAAGACAAAACCTTTTAATCCACAACACCATTATCCATCATAGTGGTAGTGTGATTTCCATATCATATTAACATATAAGTGAGTGTCTGTTGTGTTCATGGTGGTAGGTTCAATGTTCAAAAACTCAATTGGAAATAATTCGATGCCACAAGGTTGTATCATGTCTTTAGGCATCAATTATACACCCCAATGATCCAATCAAATGACACCATGACATGAAGTGTTTTATCTTGGATGGATGTTGCAATGGATGGAATACCAAATGATTATAAGGGAATGCCATGCATATGGACAAATAATTGATTAAATAATAATTATAATGGATATGAAATATCATTCGGATTGAGGAAAGCCACTATAGAATAACTCTCAGTCCCTAACCATTGTTTTCATATAGGTAATTAGATGGATGACCTACATCTCTTGAACATTGTGATGGAAAGATAGAAAAAATAATTTATTCTCAATGGGATTAGCATTAACCCATCTATATTTTTCATAACAAAAATTAAAGACTCAACTAAGAATAAAAGTGCATCAAATTGGGGAAATTGGGTGTGCATTATGACCTTTAAACTAGTGGTTGTAACTTGCAACCACTAAAACTGGCGTACAATCAAAATGAATCATTATAGTTTAAATCAAGCACAAAATTCAACAAATATCACATGCCACAATACATTACAATGTTACATAGTATTTAATTTAATGGAATTTTCACACTATGTCAATACTGAAACAATGTAGGAGAAATAAATAATCAACAGTGAATAGAGCCCTCAATTTGCAATACATACCAAAATTAAAATTCCCATTAAACTCAACATAATAGAGAATGGGCTATACCACAAGGAATTACAAACATGTATGAGCATTACACAACAAAAATCAATCAAAAATCACAATGAAACTCACAAAAGACTCATAGATTTTATCTTGGAAACCCAAATGGAAAAATTGGCATTCAATGGCTACTTACTCTGTTTTGGTAGTATCTAGTTACAATACAGTTCATGGCTCTTGCCCATCCTCCTCTCTTGGCCAAAAAAAAATCCCCTACGAGATTCTAATTACAAATAGATATAGGAGATATGGGGTAATGGTAAGGCCAAGGGAATGGCCTTTCAACTCTCATTCCTCTCTCTCTTATCCTCTCCTATTCTGTTTTTTATTATTTTATTTTATTTTATTCATTGTTTCCTTCTTATTTTGTCTCATTCCACTTTACTTTACATTGTATTTTACATAGTTACTAACATTCCTTAATTAACAAATTTCCTTAGATGTTAAGGATAAAAACCATTTCCTTGTGTTTGAATCCATTTTAGATCACCTACCCTAGGCATCTGAAGGACAAGAGTAAGAGGGGTGTTAACTCTAAGGGTTACTCTAAAAGTGTGTACACCATTTTTTAGTGTGCTTTGTGAGATTTGGGGTACCTAGTGTATGATCATCCTCTGTATGGTATACGATCTATTTGCACATTGGATATGGACTACTCAGTGGTTTCTTGACCTTAGTTGGGTTCTTACATGACATTTTTCCTTAGGGCATTGGATATCTTCAGAAATCTTGGTGACATTCTACATGTTGGAAACATGGAGGAAGGTTATTGCTTGGAGAACATCCTCCATTAGAGGAGAAGAATTTGGTATTCAAGAGGAGGGTGTTGAGTGATATACAACATGGGGTAACTTATATTCTTGCAAGGAGGCCTAGAGTTGTCTTAGGGATGCTTGGGTTGCAAATATGTTCATGCAGATGAATTGGAACAAATGGAGTACATGGTCTAAGAGTTTTTTTGCAATCATTGGAGTCTTGTAGGAAGATCATTGGACACATATTGTGGATTTTCCTTATATTGGATCCTTTCTTGTGGATGGTATAACCTTGGAGATTGACATGTATATTATAATGATCCAAATGCTTAAATTATCACAACAGAACAAAAGCACACACCATGTACAAAATGTGAGCATGGAGCACAAATCCAAGATATATAATTTACAGAATAAATCCTTAAACAATAGGAGAAACTCCTCCACATAACCAAATACCCTTATACATCACAATTCACCTCTCTACAATAATAAATACATGATCTCTATATATACATATTCACACCTACACATGAGACCCCTTTACTATTATGATGACCCTATAACATATATATTTACACATTATATGTACATTTAGCTCCATATATTCCCCCCCTTGGGGTCATATCATATACATTTAACCATATATATTCTGTTAAGGTCCTAACCCGTACATAGGTAGATCAATGTATTCGGATGTAATAAAGGTCAATATTAATAAGGCCTTTCAATAAAATAGAATAAGGTGGATGTAAGAAGACCTAATAGAAGCTTCCGCTTCTAGAAGGATCTTCCTCTAGATGCTTCACTTAATAGACATATTTAGTATAAATAAGGGTCGAGGGTATGAGAACCCTAGCTTGGAGATTATTGTAACAGAGCGCTGCTCGATTGGAGGTTGCCCCCTCAAAGAGGCCTGTGAACATTTCTTTCTGAATCAAAGTGCTATTTCTATTGCTATTGTTATATCATTTCTGTGTATTGTGAAGATTATGCTGGATATTTTACTGTTATTCTACCATTTCTAGCATTTTATTTCTGTTCTGCATATTTTATATATCTGGTATCTTGCAAGT
>SNQJ01S0203939.1:16628-32985 GCA_010110895.2 Picea sitchensis
TGAGGACAAGGTTGTTTTTAAGGGGGCGGACATGTTAAGGTCCTAACCCGCACATAGGTAGATCAATGTATTCAGATGTGATAAAGGTCAATATTAATAAGGCCTTTCAATAAAATAGAATAAGGTGGATGTAAGAAGACCTAATATAAGCTTCCGCTTCTAGAAGGATCTTCCTCTAGATGCTTCTCTTAATAGACATATTTAGTATAGATAAGGGTCGAGGGTATGAGAACCCTAGCTTAGAGATTATTGTAACAGAGCGCTGCTCGATTGGAGGTTGCCCCCTTGAAGAGGCCTGTGAACATTGCTTTCTGAATCAAAGTGCTATTTATATTGCTATTGTTATATCATTTCTGTGTATTGTGAAGATTATGCTAGATATTTTACTGTTATTCTACCATTTCTAGCATTTTATTTATGTTCTGCATATTTTATATATCTGGTATCTTGCATATTCCCCCTTTGGGTCATAACATAGTACCCTACTTAAAAAAGATTTGTCCTCGGAGCTTTGTAATTAAATTCTTCACATGTAATGAAACCAAGTAATATGATTTTCTGATGTTCTTGCTTTCTTCTTTTCATTGATGATGATCCATACATCCAAAATCAATTCTTTTCGGTCATAATCGTTGGTGTCTAGTTGTTGCATAATTTTCTTTCCTTTGATTCCATGTATTATTGTTGAAACTTCTCCAATTTGTAGTATATGTTGGTCTATGATAATATCTTGTTGAATAATGGTTTTGTGATGCCCTATTCCATTAATATTGATGAGTATTCCATCTTCTTCCTTGATAATGCTAATATTTATCTTCTTGTCTTCCTTGAAATATTTCCTAATAATGAGGGTGTCAATATGGTTTCACATTTTATTGTTTTTCTTCACTCTGCACTTGCATTTCATCTATCTTATTTTCAGAGACAATGGAATCATCTATCCTCTTTTCTTGGTATTTTATTACTTTATCTTTGGAGATAATACCATCATATTTGGCATGCACATCCTCAAGATGAAGTTCAACTTCTTTGATTATATTCTGGTGACCTTCTTGAATCTTGTGTTCTTTCTCCTTTTGAAGCTACAATGTCACCCCATTTATCAAATTATGACGTCCTTCTTCAATTTTGGATTTCATTTATGATTTTACCTCATCAATATTTAGGGTTTCCTCAACCTTCTTGTAAATTTCCTCTTCAAGTATTTTGGTAGTTTCTTCATCTAATATCCTTTCTATTTGTTGATTTTGACAATGCTTCTTTTCTTCTTTCAATATCTTAACCTCATCCAATAGTTTTTTTATTATGGTTTCATAATTTTCATATTTATTCATCTTTCTTTTTCAAATCTTCCCTTGAATCATCATTTTCGCACTTTTCTTTGCTACTCTTTTCTTGCTTTAAGTTATTAACCTCCTTAATGAGTGATTCATTAAGGGATCGTATCTTAGATATCTCATCAACATTCTTCTTAATCTCTTCCTTTTTATTATTTTAATTCATCTTGAATTCTATACATTTCCTCCATTTTTGAGTCCTTGATCCATTTGTTTGAGAATATTTATTCAAAATTTTCCCATGTGGAGTAGAGTCTAGTATCTTCGTCAAGTATTCTCCACCACTTAGAATATCCACCCAAAAAAGAAAAAATATCCCCACAAGGACTCATACCATATTCCTTTACCATCCTAAACCATTCCTAGTACTGATTTCATTTTTATCTTCATCTCCACTAAAGTTAGGTATTCTCATTGATACTTAATTGAGGTCTAACACCAATCCTTAATTTCCAACCTCAATATATTATGGATAATCATATCAAATAGGTATAATCCTTTCTCCAATATAATATTCTATGTTTTATCTTTCTAATGGCTTTTGAATCATCTCAATCAGACATCCCAATAAACATTTATGATAGTTTTAAGTGAACATACCTTTCAAACCCTGATTTGGAGTCTGTCCTTCTGGCCAACCTTCCTTTCGATGTATTTCAAAAATTTTGGCCCTTGTGAGTCTGAAATTTCTACTTATAGTACTATGAAATGTAGTCTCTGCAATGCCACATGTTTGACCTAAATTGGATGTGCCAAGTGAAATTTAGGGTAACTTTCCCAAACCTTGCATATTTTAGTCCTTTCCAAGAGAGCGAACTTGTACAAAATTCCACAAGTCCAATATTCAATATACGATTCTTAGATTCACACCCACAATACTAGGGAATTTATTATTTACAATGTGGTCTCACTGAAGTTTTATCATCTATGAAGAAGATATGACTATTTTACCCAAAATACTTTTTTGAGACTAGTTATAGGACTAGTAAAAAACCCTATCTTCCAAAGAGTGTATATCCGAAAGTACAAAAACTAGAAGTTGAAATTCGTAAGAAAATACTACAGATTGACCCTTTCCAATGCAATATGTCTCACTGAATTTTGATTCTCATTGAAGAAGATATGATTTTTTTACCCGAAACACCTTTTTGAGACTAGTTATTGGAATAGTCAAAAAGTCTATATTCCATAGGGTGTATCTCGGAAATTGCATTGAACCAGAAGCTAAAATTTGTACCCCAAGTACCTTGATATGTATCCTAAACAACTTCCAATTTTTTCTTTCTGAAGTGTCCCTAAGAAAACATTATAGGGAAAATTACAAGATGACTTGTTTGAGGCAACAAAACCCTAGGATCGATGCTCTGATAGCAAATGTAATGAACCAAATGTTTAAATTATCATAATAGAACATAAGTACACACCATGTATAGAATGTGAGCATGGAGAAAAACTCCAATATATATAAGTTACACAACAACACCTTAAATAGTAGGAGAACCTCCTCCACATAACCAAATATATTTATACATCACAATTCACCTCTCCATAATAGTGAATACATGATCTATATATATACCTATTCACACCTACACATGAGGACCCTTTACTATTAGAGCGAACCTATAACATATATATTTACACATTACATGTACATTTATCCTCGTATATTCCCCCCCTTGGGGTCATATCATATACATTTAACCCTATATATTCCCCCTTTGGGTCATAACATATACCCTTGGGATGTATAGCTTCATATGTGTAAGCCTACATGTGGATTTGTAGATTTCTTGTAGGGGCTAAGGCCCACATATTGATTGTTGGCTTCCTTTACCTCTCTTTTATATACAAGGGAGGAGAGATTCCTTTCAATATTCTCATCCTTGTTCACTATATTATGTTAGAGATGTGACTAGGAGGAGTGCACTAGTCTTCCTCTCTCTTGTGCATCTTCATTTGTAATTTATCTCTATTTTCTTAGAGTTGTTAGGGTTTTTTGGAGATTATTAGAGCATTTTGAATACTAGGTTTAGGACTTCATCCCCTTGAGACTTGGAGTTTAGGGTTTTGAGATGAAACCCAAGGTTTTAGTTGTTGAAGGGAAGAAGAAGAGGAGACATTTTGCCTTGGAGGAGATGCTAGAGGATTGTACTAGACTTGGTACATGGATATGGTATGTACATGGAATTCATATTTATGCATATACATGAAGTTTTCAGCTGTCCAAAATTCGCTATTGCTTGTTTGATTTTTATCCATCCATTTCTTCATGTTTTTGTGATTTCTAGCAGTTGTATGTCTTACTAATTTGACATAAGTTAAGACTGAAATTGTTAAATGACTTAACGTTAATATTGAAGAAAACAAGGAAAATTTATTTTTTTATTTATAGCTGTCATAAAGTCAATTCAAATATATTTTATGCATGATAAGAGTTCCCTAGAGGGATGAAACTTGTTGGCACACTTTGTTCTATTTTCTTTTGATTTTCCTAGTGGATTGGGGTTGTTAAGAGGTGAAATATTATTGTTGTTGTTGTTCTATTTATATTTCATAAAATCCCTATGGATGAAAATTCACAAGTTTAAGATCTTAGAAACCTCTAGGAAAGAAATGAATTTGTTTGAAGTTGCATTAATTTCCCAAGTGCATAAAATTCTACATGGTATTAGAGATTTTGTACTTTAGATCGCTTTTGGTGTAAGAGGGAGTTGGTATTTCATATGTGGTGTACATGAGAGAGGTGATTAATCTTTTAAGGTTATTGGGTGTGAAATGATAGAATGATTAGGAGAATCTCTTGAACCCCATACATGCTTTCCTACTTCATATATTTCTAATTTATGCACTTGAGGATTATTTAGGATGTGTAAGATGGCTCTCAATCTTAGAGAGTGTGGGAGGTTGGAAGGGACTTCCAATTTTTTTCCTTGAAATATTAGATTCATATGATTATGGAGGAAGTTGATCTTTGGGAGCATGTGGAGAAAGTGATTCAAGAAATTATTGATCCAAAACAATTGGTTGTTCATCAAAATAAGATAGGAAAGGCTAAGAGAATCAGTCTTAATTAAGTGAAGGATCATTTCATCTCTCACATTGTAAATAAGAAGATGGGGAAGAATGTGTTTGGATATTTTTTCGAGTTGTTTTAAAACTCTTGTTTTTATTGATATATATGCTCTTGGAAAACCAACTTTAAACAATTTATATGAGCAAGACATATACTATTCTGATCTATTTTACTATGATCATTGATTTGCGAGACCAATCGGTCACCATTGGAATATAGGTGGATGATCAAGAGTTAATGTCCATTTATTTGAATGGACTCATTATTTCTTGGATTCCTTTTGTTCAAGGTGTTTGTGATCATGATACCTTGCCAAAGTTTGAAAAAATTTGGATTTATATTTTGTAGGAAGAAAACATATAACTATCTTACTCATGGAAATAAGAGGAAGTAGATGTGATTTCCCTCACTAGGAAGATGGAGAAGGGTATCAATATAGTTTACAAGAAGGAAGGCTTAGACAGAGGGAATAAATACTTGATTAAGGTGGCATGTTTCCAATGTCATGATATGGGACATTATGCTAACAAGTGTCCATTAAAGAAGAAGGGAAAGGGAATGAAACAGGTTGCAACTAGGATTGTAGTAGGTGTACAGGAGGAACTCTATCACTTTTAGACTAATTTTTCCATGGTATATTATTTCTCCTCTAACAATGTGTCTGGTTTTGGATGGTATGTGGACAATGGAGCTTCAAGACATATGACATATGATAGTTCATTATTTATCATATTTTAGGAGTAAGAGGGTAGAATGGATGTGGAGTTAGGTGATGATTCTATGTATCCCATGAAAGGAGTTGGCTCCATTTCCTTCCATATTCCTTTAGGTTATTTTCTTGAGTTGAGTGAT
Source organism: Picea sitchensis (assembly GCA_010110895.2). Lineage (NCBI taxonomy): Eukaryota > Viridiplantae > Streptophyta > Pinopsida > Pinales > Pinaceae > Picea > Picea sitchensis. The sequence goes on from SNQJ01S0203939.1 coordinate 21,894, forward strand.
GTTATATTTGTTCCTATTTTGAAAAATAATATTCTTTTAGTTTCTTGTATAGTATATGTACAATGGAGAATTTCATTTGAGGGTGAGTAGTGCACCATCAATAATTATTGTTTAGCTAATATGAGGAATTTGGTTAGATGTTAAGCCCTAATATTGGATCATTACCCCTTAATTGGGGCATATTAGATTAGTAATATTATTTTATTTATGTCGGCTTTATTCCGTTAGTTGTAATTATAGCTCCTAGTCTCCTATATATACCAAGGAGACATTTTCATTTGGAATCATCTTGTACTTGAACATTTATGTGGGGTAAAAAAAGGTTTCCCCCTCGAAGAGGCTTATTAACTGAAATTATCTCCTTTTCAAGGCGTTGAGTACTTATTCTGATGTTTTTCTATGCTATATTGATATTTGGTTCTTAACATATGGTATCAAAGCTCAAGGTCTTGGGGTTTCGCTGCTACATATGAGACACCATGGAATTTTTGCTATAAATTTTTTTCTACAATGATTCAGAAGGAACGTCTTGGAGGATATTTAGTAGATGAATCAAGGTACGTTGGGTTAAAATTTCAGCTCCCGAGGCATTATACTTTCAGAGATACAACCTTTTTAAGATAGGGTTCTGGAATCATCCTGAATTGAGTCATTGTGGAATTTTCGCTATAAATTTTTTTTGCAACGTTTCAGACCCTGAACTCCAGAGGATATTCTCAGAAATTAGTAAGGTATCTTTGGTAGAAATTTCAGCTTTTGGGTCATCTTAAATTTGTAGATACACCCTCTGGAAGATAGGGTATCTGACTAGTCCTATTGACTAGTCTCAAGCTGGTGTTCTGGGTAAAACAATCATAAATTCTTGCTAGAGTATCCAAATTGAGTGAGACTAGTTGCATTGGATAGTGGACATCTCTTAGTAGTATTGGTACTAGTTTCAGAATTTTCTATCAATTATTTTGTGCGGGGCATTCTATACAAGTGAGATCTTCTAGAAAGGCCAAAAATCAGCAAGTAGTGGGGAAGTTACCCTAAATTCCACTTAGCACATCCAATTTTTATCAGACTGGGGCATTGAAGAGAAGAAATATTAGAGACCTACAAAAAATAAAAGCTCATACTTAGAAGGGCTGAAATTTGGGAGATACAATAAAAGGAAGATTGTCTAGCAGAACCACCTCAAAATCAAGGTTTAAAGTGATACTTGGCCAACATGCCACCAAAAAAGGGAAGTTCTACACCAAATAAGCCTCCAGACAATCCTACTTGGACTCTTGATGAAGGTGAAGAAATGGATAAGGACATAAATGAACTACAAAATAAGATGGATTCAATGGAAGCTAAGTTGGATACTAAGATGGATTCAATGAAAGCTATGTTGGATACTAAGATGGATGGTTTAAAAGGGGAGATCATGGAAGGATTGAAAAATTTCCTAATAGAGAGGACACCTGAAAGTGAAAATGTATCCCATGAAATTCATGATGAGGACACAAGGAAGGTGAGTCAAGAATGGAGAAACTCCAACTTTGGGTTGAAGACCAACCACGTTCCTAAGATCGATATGAGGAAGTTTGATGACAATGACCCAATCACATGGATACTTAAGATGGAGCAATTTTTTGATCTACATAATGTGCCACATACACAAAAGGTACGGATTGCTTCTTTATATTTAGAACCCAATCAATTTCTATGGTATCGATGGCTTTGTTCTCGCAAATCACTCATCACTTGGACAATTTTCACGGAAAAAATGATAGCACACTATGAGGATACAAGGAGCAATACCTTCTTTAGCCAATTGATAAATCTAAAGAAAAAGGGTTCAGTTACCGAGCACATTGAGAACTTCCAAAGATTGAATATAAAGGTAACAAATATTCCAAATGAGCACTTGATAGATGTATTCATAGGAACTTTAAAGGATAACATTCAAAAGCAGGTTCGCCTTTGGGAACCCAAATCATTGGAGAATTCATTTAAGGTGGCAAGAAATGTTGAAAGTAAAAATATGGCTATGGCTACTAGAAGGACCAATCCTAACATCTATAGAGAGAATAATGCTCCTTCTTATAAAACACCTCAACCTACAAGGTTGACACCGAAAAAATTGGAGGAACCCAATCAATTTCTATGGTATCGATGGTTTTTTTCTAAATCATCTATCACTTGGACACTTTTCACGGAAAAAATGATAGCACAATTATAGTTTACAAGGATAACACCTTCTTGTTTTCAATTGATAAATCTAAAGAAAAGGGTTCAACATCGAAGCACATTGGAGAACTTCCAAAGATTGAATATAAAGGTAACAAAATATTCCAAAATGAGCACTTGATAGATGTATTCATAGGAACTTTAAAGGATACATTCAAAAAGGTGTCTACTTTTGGGAACCCAACCATTGGAGAATGCATTTGCTGTGGCAAGAAAATGTTGAAAGTAAAAATATGGCTGAGGATACTAATGACCAATCCTAAATGATCTATAGAGAGAGAATAATGTTCCTTCTTATAAACACACCAACCCACAAGGTTGACACTCAACAATTGGAGGAAATAAAGCAAAAGGTTTATGCTTTTAATTAGACAACAAGTACAAGAAGGGACATAAGTGTGGTGGAGAGAATAAAATTATTCCTCATAGATTGTGAAGGGGAAGAAGAAATAAGAACAAGAACCATCCCTCAAGATGAAAAACATATAAGCAATTTCAATCAAGAGTTGGATCACCGACATCGCGTGTAATTCATTGGATCGAATTAACACTCCTCAAACCCTCTACCATCAAGGATACATCAAAAGAAAAAGGTAATAATTCTAATTGATTTCAAAGTACTTATAATTTCATTTACTATAAATTGGCCAAAGATCTCAATTTTTCAGGATATCCATAATGAGTTTCAAGTAATGATTGCATATGGAGTGGAACTATCAATTGTTCGGGAAAATGCAATAATATCAATCTTACTGGAAGATGTAATGAATAGTCCAATGACATGGTACCCATGTGGTGAAGTATTTTATATTAGGAATCCAATGGTTAACTTGCCAGGAACAATGGCCTTTAATTTTCAAGAACTTTTCACAAATTTTCATTAGAAGGAAAATAAATTGAGTTAAGAGGTATCATGTGGAAACCCGATAAAGTGATAAACTCTAATGGCATGAAAAATTATTTGTGCAAGCATCACATGCGAGTTGGCCAACTATGCTCACTAGATGTCTCAAACATCTGCTTCTATCTATTCCCTCAAGATCTCCAAGGACAATTGATACATTCCAAAGTATTTGAAGATATTCTAAAGGTCTTCCACCTAATTCTAAATCATGATCACGAAATTCACCTAATTCTCGGGAGTGTTCCTCCTAACATCGTGCCATACAACAATTCCCTATGCCCGTAAGAGCGAAATTGAGTGTAATGGTTTGAAAAGAAAATGTTAGAGGCTCTGACATTATTAGACCTAGCCAACGTTTCCCACTCAAGTTGGTAATGGTATTCAAGAAAGATAGCTCATGAAGCGTGATAAAATAGTCCATTATAGAGAGCTCAACCGATCACTATTAAAGATAAGTTTCCCATTCTATCATTGATGAATTGTTAGATGAACTACATGGAGCAACAATCTTATTTCACAAAATTGATCTTCGCTCGTGGTATCATTAGATTAGAGGATGAAGAAGATATCCCAAAACAACATTCGGAACTCATGAAGGGCCATTATGAATTTTGTATCATGCCTTTGGCCTTACAAATGCACCTTCCACATCTCCAAGGGTTGATGAATTCCATTTTCAAGTTCCTTCAAAAAATTTGTGTTAGTATTTTTGATGATATACTAATTCATAGAAAGTCTTGGGAGGATCACGTATACATGTTGACAAGGTGCTACAACTACTAAAGGAGTAAACAACTATATGCCAAACCATCCAAATGTTTTTTGGAGTGAAGGAGGATTATTTGGGTCATATTGTATCTCATGAAGGTGTCAAGGTAGACCCTAACAAGATTAAGGCCATGATGGACTCGCCGATTCCCAAAACATTGAAGAATCTAGAGGATTTTTTGGTTTGGATAATACCGTGCAAGTTTGTTTGACACCATGGAAGAATAGAAACACCTTTAATGACACTAACTAAGATGATGCATTTTCATGGACTCCAGAGAAGGTCCAATATTTTGAACAACTTTAAAGAGGTGATGCAAAGTTCTATCTTTGGACCACTCCAAACTTCACAAATCTTTATTGTGGAATGTTATGCCTCGAAATGGAATCTCTGGTGTTGTCCTAATGCAAGAAGGAAGGCCCCCGCTTTTGAAAGTCGACCACTCAAGGAAAGGACTATTACAAACCCATTTATGAGAAGGAAATGATGGCAATACTACATGGTTGAAGAAATGGCGTCCCCACCTAATAGGTAGGCACTTCAAGGTCAAACATTATCATGATAGTCTTAAATAATTTTTGAAACAAAGACTATCTTCAAAAGAACCAAAAATGGGTAACCAAGGTATTGGGTTATGATTTGAAATCATCTATAAAAAGGAAGCAAAATGTTGTGGTGGATGCACTCTGTAAGAAGGATGAAGATGTTGAGGCCTTTCTTTGTGCTATCTTGATCATCCAACCGGGTTGGATAATAAGCTAAGGGATGAATGGAAGAATGACTTAAAAAGTGTGGACTCCTCATTCAAAGGTTGTAGCAGTATTCTGGTGCATCGTATACATTTACATGGAAAAAATGATTCACTATGGTACAAAGATCGGCTTATATTTGGTGTAAGAACTCCCAAATCAAACAAAAGGCACTATTGGAATTGCAAACCTCTCCAATAGAAGGGAGGGCAATTACATTTTTGAAAACCTATCAGAGTCAAGAAGGTTTTTTGGGATGGCCTTAAAACCTGATGTTCAAAGGTTTGTAAGTGTATCAATGGTTTTACAACAAAATAAGGTGGAAACAATTAAGACCCCGTGTATTTTACAACCATTATCCATCCCAAGTCAAGAATCAGAGGGAGGTTTCCATGGATTTCATCACGTGGTTACCAAAGTCTGAAGGAAAGAGCACAATGTGGTGATTGTTGATAGACTGACCAAGCACGCGCACTTTTTTTTTGCACCTTCATCCCTTCAAAGCTAGTACAAAAGTGTGCGTACTTGGTCACCGCATTCATGGAGACAATTCAAAAGCTACATGGCAAGCCAAAGATTATTTTAAGTGACAGAGATCCCATCTCATTGGACATTTTTGGTCAGAATTATTTTGGGTACCACCAATTACAGCTCATCCTATCATCCCCTCAATATGATGGACAACCGAGGAACAATGTTTGAAGGCTACTCTTTGTTTGTCTCTCGATAAACAACACAGTGGTTCAAATGGTTACCCTAAGGTAATTGGTGGTATAACACTTCCCTTTCACACTGCAACAAAATGACACCACTTATGGCACCTCTATGGATAGCACCATTCTTCTATCACTTCTTCTCTAAAGAAAATCTAAGGTTCAAGTAGTGGAATATCACATCGAGAATCAACATCAAGTTCTCCAAATCTTAAAGGACAACCGCCACATTGCTGTAAAATCACATAAAACAACAAGCAGATCAACATCAGAGTGAAAGAAGTTTTGAAGTAGGGGATTGGGTGTTTTAAGACTACAAACCATACAAACAGATGTCCCTCAAGCAATCCAAGAAGGATAACAAATTGTCACCAAAGTATTATGGCCCTTATAAGGTGCTGCAAATATTGGTACTATTGCATACAAATTGAAGCTGCCTACATCTTCACAAGTACACCCAAATTTCCATGTTTCATGCTTAAAGAAGGCTATTATAGGTGACAAGATCCCACTAAACTATATTGTTAGAACTTGAAGAGGAAGGGAAATATAGTTTGAGCCCTACTACCACCCATTACCAAGAATTCACCTCAAATTGAGGAAATAGATCCATTTCTAAGAGTATCTCATTAAAATGGGAGGAAACCACCGGGCCGAAGATTCCACTTTGGGAAGATGAGTCGCTTATACAGAAGCATCCAAAGTTACTTCCTATATGTTATGGACAAATAATTGTCCTCAAGGAGGGGCATGTTTAGTCCTAATATTGGCTCATTACTCCCTAATTGGGGCATATTATATTAGTAATGTTATTTCATTTATGTCTGCCTTTGTATCTCCATTAGTTGTAATTATACCTCCTGGTCTCCTATATATACCAAGGAGACATTTTCATTTGAATCATCTTGTACTTGACATTTAAGTGTGGGTAAAAAGGTTTCCCCCTCGAAGAGGCTTATTATCTGAAATTCTCTCTTTTTCAAGGCGTTGAGTACTTATTATGAGGTTTTTCTATGCTATATTGATATTTGGTTTTTAACATTAGAGGGGTGAGAAAGGGTGGCCTTTAGAGGTTAATTATTGATCTAGTGTAACTTGTACATTACAATGAGAGGTTTGATAAGCCTTTTAGTTTTGAGGAGGATTGAGAACATGTAGGATCATGGTACAGATCTTCAATGAGGGTGAGTATACCTGCTAAGAGATATGCTAGTCAATTTGCATTGGTTTCTTCCATCTATGAGCCTTCCATTTATATTAATGAAGAGAGGTGTGATTCCTTAATGATGGATGATGTTGAGGTTAATTCCATTTTTCCAGTTGATGGGAGTGTTATAGAGTATATGGATAGGGTTGTTGAATTATCTCAAATAGAAGAAGTTGATTGTCATGTTGCTCTTTCTTTAGGATTCTATCAAAAATAGGGAATTGACCTAGTTCAATTTATTTCAGTTGCCATAGGTTTTGAGGTGAAATAGAGGGATTATATGTTCATATGTTATTCCTAGCCTTGCATGGATTGTTACCTATACCAAAATATTGTCATTTTAAGATAAATGAGTTGACTTATGTAGAATTATATCTTTGTGACTTCGGTAGATCTGATATTTTATGGAGATATGATTGTCTTTGTAGCATTTCCTAGCTAACTCATGATGTGGTATCCATTTATTTTGACTCGTGATGTAGACGTGAGGGATTTTGGAGTATTCCATGTTTCTTATGATCCAGGGTTATATCCCTTGAGATTCATAGGTGATTAGTGTTCTTTGGAGGTCCTCGATGTCATGATAGCATGGGAGATAGTTCCTTTTTAAGAGATAGTGCTTGATTCTAAAACTTCAACAAGTATAGATTTGTAGGAGGTAGGTTTGGTGGAGTTGCAAAGGGAGTCAATACAATTTCATGAAAATACATTCCTCATAAAGATAGAGTGTTATATTTCATAGTTACTCTTAAATTGTTTAAACCATGTTTGGGGGTGCTTCATGAGATTTCAGGTACATGGTGTATGATTATGCCTTGGATGGTTTGTGATGGATTAGGACATTGGTGATGGACTACTGAGTGGTTTCTTGAACACAATTGAGTTATTTCATGGAATTCTTCCTTTGGGCATTGGATATATTTAGACGACCTCATGGCATTCTACATTTTCACCACATGGAGGAGATTGTTTGCTTGGAGAACACCCTACATTGGAGGAGGAGTGTTTGGAACTCAAAAGGACGGTGTTGAGCCCTAAACAACATGGGATATCTTGGATACTTGTATGTAGGCTTGGATTTGACTTGGGGATTCCTAGGTTGCAATAATATTCATACAAGGGGAGTGGACTCAATGGAGTACATGGATTAGGAGATTCATTGGAGTCATTGGAGGCTTGTAGGAGGAGTGTTGGAAACATATCATGGAGCACCCTTCCATTGGAGCCTTTCTTATGGATGACATCACTTTGGATCCTGACATGGGTACCCTTGGAGTGTCAATATCCACATATGTGAGCCTACATTTGGCTTTGTAGGTTTATTAAAAGGGATAAGTCCCAAATATGAATTGTTGACATCCCTTATCTCTCATACATATAGAGGAAATAGAGGGTCATTTCATTATTCTCATTATTACTCATTATATTGTGTTATAGATGTGACTAAAAAGAGTGCACTTGTATTCCTCTTTTGTGTGCATGCTCATTTATACTTTATCTCTTTTGTCTTGGAGTTGTCAAGCTTTACTGGAGCTTCTTGGAGCATCTTGAATAATAGGGTTAGAGTTTCATCACTTAGAGACTAGGACATTAGGGTTTTGAGATGAAATCCTAGGTTGTACTTGTTGAATTGAAGAGGAAGAGGAGATGTCTTGCCTTGGAGGACATGCTTCCAGGATGCTATCTTGTTGTAGCTCCTTGGTGTGAGCTAGTGTTTTCATTATTTTCCCCTAGCTAGGGTTCTGGAGAGCTAGAGGATTGTACTAGCCTTGGGATAAGGCTATGGTATGTACATGAACTTCATATTTATGCATATATGATACTTTTATCTATCCGAAATTGTCTTTATTTCATATTTCATTTCCAATGATATATTTCTTCATGTCTTTGTAATTTCCGACACCCGTATGTCTTACTGATTTGACATAATTAATGCCAAAATTGTTAAGTAATTTAAAATTAATTTTGAAGAAGACATGGAATTATTTTTTATTGTATTTACAACTATCATAAGATGAATTTCAGATTTATTTTATGCATGATAAGATTTCCCTAGAGGGATGAAACATGTCGTCACACTTTGGTATCTTTTCTCTTAAATTGCCTAGTGGATTGGGGTTGTTAAGAGGTGAAATATTGTCCAATATTATTGTTGTTTTATTTATATTTCATAACATACCTAAGGTTGAAATTTCATAGGGAAACGTTTAGGAAAGCGGTGAAATTTTTGTTTTTCATTAAAATTCAAAGAATGCAAATATATTTACAAGGAGAAGAAGTGAGAGGAGAGGGGAGAAAAGAAAATTACTCGAGAAAGTCATAGAAGATGAGAAAACATGGGAGGATTAAGAAAGATATACATAACCATCAATTGGATAGTATCAATTATTATCACTCGATTTTTTCTCACAAGTGACACTTAGGTGATCATCTATAGAAGCATCACTAATTTACAATAATTCAACATAATAACACTATATCATGGTTAGTTAAACACCCTAGTTAGTTAAATTAACCATAAAAGTTGTTACTTATTTATTATCATGACCAAACATATGTCTTTTTATGCTAGTTGCATGGGAAATTCTTCGGTACCCATGCAATCCTGTTAAATTAGAAAACAACTATCTATGTGGCACATTAATGACAAATAGACCTATCTCAAGTAACTCTAAGGTGGTGTACCAAGAAAATTCGAGCTCTCATATCATTAATGATGAGTAATTTGGCCTCCAAAGTATCTCTATAAAGAATTTGGGGCTCCATTTGAATGAACATTCACAATGGAACTAGTTCTTCATTTATAGTTCCAAGTTTTCCTATAAATGAAAGAAATGGGGTGGCATTTGAATAATAACAAGAATTGTAAGGTGTTGATTCATTTTCCCAATAAGGAAGGGATAAATGTTGTGGGGAATATTTGAGGGTTCCCAAAGAGTGCCCTTCTTCATTTTTAGAGAGGTGGTACTTTATATCATTGACACATTTTCAATGGATGCTTCTTAAATAGTGGGGAGTGATAAAGATATAAACCCCACATATATTTAGTGAGTATTGTTCCTTATATAAGAAAAAATTCTTTTTAGCAACATTCAATTGCTTGAGAAAGGACTGGGAAGTCAAGAATAACACATAATAAGAAATGAAAGACAATTATGCTTAAACAAGACCAAATGCGTGAACCACAACAATATGATAAGAAATATCAAATCAAGACAATACTTTAAAAAATGAATCATAGAGGCATCACAAGTATGTTGGAAATTTTTTAAATGATTTATCATTTAAAATCATAGAGATGTATATGGTTGTATACTCAACATTCAACCTTTCAACGCGAGTTTAAGGAATGATAAAAGATAATGCAACCATAAAATAGTTTTCCACAGAGATTTCAAAATAATTTAATCCCAGAGTGTTTGTTCACAAGTCCATAATTGCTTTTTCCATGAGAGGCCTTCACAAATTCCTAATGACCTAAATAAACAAAGGAATAAAAAAATTCACCCTCAAAGGAAAGGATGGGACTCCCACATATCATTGAAACAAGAACCTAAAAGAAATCAAGGGAAAATACATCACATGCTGATCTTAGTGGTAAAACTTGACAAAAATTCAATGAACCTATGATTCGATGAGGAAAAGAAAAGTGAGTAAAATATTGAGATCTTGTTTCTGATGAAATTATGGGGTATCTATGTTTTATTTGCTTATTTCCTTTTAAATAACCTTCATTTGTTTGTTCAACAAATTTAACCACTCCCACCACTTTAAAGAAACCTTAGATACTTCTTCAACCATTTTTTCAAACCATTTTTTGATGTAGTTATTGAGGGGACCTACAATCAAGGATGATTTTAGGGGCGAAATTTCGCCCATGGGCGAAATTAAGGGGCCTCCAAATTTTTGTTGGGCGATTTTTTTGTATTATAATGATTTTTTAAAACTTTTTTCATTCACCCATAGTTTATTTTAAAAGAAAAAACGTATGTAGGTTTAGCCTAGGTTTTTAGGAGGGAGAGAGAAGAAAAACGAAATTTAGCCCGTGAAAATTGGAGCTTCAAGATTTCATTCGCCCAATTCCAGGAAATATGGGAGTTTCCAGTAGAAATTTGCCCTCCCATTTGGTTTAAATCAAGATTTAAAGTTTAATTCACCCCCAATTTCATAGTATGGGCATTTAGCATCTTTAATCTCCTGTTCACCCGATTTCCAAAGAGCAAGGAGATTTATGGGAGTGATTTGTCCCTCCCATCCCATATAAATCATACAAGATCTACCAATATGTTCATTGGGTTTAATTTGAATATTTTTGATGAATTTTCTCATCTCCAAAGGTTCTTGAGTGCTGACCCGGCAGGTTAACACGATTGAGATTGCAGTTTTTTAGGTTTCTCCTAAGGAACGTCGAACGGTGTGTTTCTTCTATTGTTGCAGCCTAGAATTGATTACGCAACAAGCTCACCTTCGTCGACTATCTTTAGGTAATTAATTTTTATCCCTTTGTTATTGCATTTGATGAAAATGGGA
>SNQJ01S0203941.1:3985-16617 GCA_010110895.2 Picea sitchensis
TTTCAATAAAATAGAATAAGGCGGATGTAAGAAGACCTAATAGAAGCTTCTGCTTCTAGAAGGATCTTCCTCTAGATGCTTCTCTTGATATACATATTTAGTATAAATAAGGGTCGAGGGTATGAAAACCCTAGCTTGGAGATTATTGTAACAGAGCATTGCTCGATTGGAGGTTGCCCCCTCAAAGAGGCCCGTGAACATTGCTTTCTAAATCAAAGTGTTATTTATGTTGTTGTTGTTATATCATTTATGTGTTATTGTGGAGATTATGTTGGATATATTACTATTATTCTTCCATTTCTAGCATTTTATTTATGTTCTGCATATTTATTATATCTGGTATCTTTCAAACAACAAGTACTCAGTAGTTCTTCCCTAGCATACTAGGCAGCATCTCGCCTCCTCACATATGCTATATATCAAAACAATATTATTTCCTAGGTCTTTTCTGTCCCTTGGGAATTTTTGTAGCTTTCTAAATCCCTGATTTTCAGGGGCTGCCAATGGCCAAATCCCCAATTTTTCACTTGTAACAATAAGCCCTGAGGTAGTTCCAACATGATCCCCACTCATGGAGTCATAGTCAATTGAATTTAACATGGTTGTTCCATTTGTCCTCCTGCAATAATTATAAAATATTTTGTTTTCATACAAGTGTCATAGACAAATAGTTAGTTGGGTCAAAACAAAAATCTGTCCAATAGTCATAATAATTAATTACAATTTACCAAATTCGAAATTCAAAATTGTCATAAATGGCAAAAAAATTCCAAATTCGAATTCACCAAAAACGAAAAAAAATTCCTAACAATTTTCGAATTCAAAAATAATTTATTTTTGGGGATGTCACATCCTTTCCCCCTTCAATAAAACATTGTCCTTGGTGTTCATTCCTTTCTTGGAACAGGATTGGATGAGATTTCTGCAAATCTCACTCCAACTCCCAAGTGGCCTCCTCGGGACTAAAGTGATTCCATTGCACCTTTACCTGAGAGACGACTCTGTTCCGAAGTTCTATTTCTCTCTAGTCCATAATTCATAGGGGTTCCACTTGGAACTTGCCTTCTGGTTTCACCTGCACCAAGTTCCAATCGATCATGTGAGTAGGGTCATGAACATACATTTTCAACAAAGAAACATGAAATACGTTATGAATTTATAGATTAGCTGGAAGTACGAGTTGGTATGCTATGGGTCCAATTCGAGCTAGTATCTCGAAGGGCCTGTGACATCCCCAAAAAATAAATTATTTTTGAAATTTAAATTTGTGGAAATTTATTCCGTTTTTAGTAAATTTGAATTTGGATTTTTTTTTCCATTTATGGCAATTCTGAATTTCAAAATTTATAATTGTAATTAATTATTATGACTGTTGGGCAGAGACCTGATTTGACCCAACTAACTATTTGAATATGAAACTTGTATGAAAACATAATATTTTATATTGATTGCAGGAGGACAAATGGAACAACCATGTTAAATTTAGCTCACCATGACTCCATGAGTGGGGAACATGTTGGAACTACCTCTAGGCTGATTGTTACAAGTGGAAAATCAGTGATTTGGCCATTGGCAGCCCCTGAAAATAAGGGATTTAGAAAGCTGCGAAAATTCCCAAGGGAGGGAAAAAGACCTAGGCAAATTGATAAATAACATATGTGAGGAGGCAGGACACTGCCAAGTATGCTAGGAAAAAGGAATTTTTCACTTGCTGTTATGAGCACTACTTGCTGAGTGTGAGGCAAGGAGAAGATTACTAACATAGGAAGACATTGCTGAAGCAGAAATTCCAAGTTTGCCCTCATGGATTCATGGTCAGGCTAGGGGGTGAATAGGACAAGAGATTTGGCTGTCCCATTCTACGGTTGGGAGGAATGTGGTTGTTCCATTTGTCTTCTCACGAATTGATTCAGATAAGTTATTCTACTTTGCCTTTAGTTAAATAATATGATCACTGATAGATCTGAGTTTTTATTTTATTTCTATGAATGAATCCTGGTCGAATGTTGTTGTGATTAGAGACTGATCAAATACCTCCTATTCATCAATTAGGAATGGATTATTTATGTTGGAACATAATGTTGAGTAAATACTAATGAAATTGGATGTATCAACGGAAGAATTTCATTACTCCTGTAATAGGATAACCTCTAGGTTAAATCACACTTTTATTTCTGATGAGTAAACTAATATTGTGCATGATGCGATTGCAATCAATTATATCGTCTTCTATGAATAATCATATTTTTGCAGGTAGTTATAGTATACTAGGAGTTTGAACTCATGTACTAGTAAATCCAGAAGTAAAATATACACCCCTTTCATGATAGGTTTTTCATAAAGATGCATGCAGGAAAATGCACCATATGTGTTGCATGTATATATAATTACATATTTATATACCTATATAAAGTACACTAATTTTAGGAAATATGTACAACAAAACTGAAGCAACAAGAATGGTAAATATTATCTATGTCTGTCCAAATGTGATATACAGTATACAACATCATTATGCAAATGCAATACCAGATGCGTAAAGTTTGGCGAATTTGAAATATAAGAAAATCTGGAACCAGATTAACAAATAATGATTGTATCTAACATATCTATTTTTCTAAGGAAAATATAACGACTCATACTGTCGAGCCATTCTTATAGAGAACATACGGAAATTCAAAGTAAATCTTCCATAGTCTGAATTGTAATAATGATCATAGCATATATATATCAGACCAGAACTATAATAATGACCAAAGTAATTTCATATACGGTCGGGAACTTCGCCAAACCAAGGAATTATTATTTTGGCGCTATACAAGTAAGACAAATCCCCATGGAGACATATATGTATAATCATGCTTGACTTGTCTAAAGTTCCAAAAAATCAAAATAACAGTAAATATTTTGTACCCAGCCATGATAGGTAACACCCTATCAGGTTTTGGAAAAATGGAAGTTCCTCCCCTTTATTCGGATAAACCAATTACAAAGATTAAATCATTCGTCTAACTTTAAAGATTCGGAAAATGTAATCCTAAGATAGACACTATTGTTGTCTGACCTTAACAAAGCCCTATCTTGGAAACTGAATACCTTTTATGGGATCCGAAGCCCTCGTAAAACTAGGAATCTCGGAGAGGAAGAGACCCTGCAAGAAAACGTAGATATTTAAAATTAATAACCGCACAAGAAAAGTAGTAATCAAGAAGATCATTGAGAAAAAGCACAACAGAGTCCATAACAAAGGAAAGAGAAATAAAATTTGCCACATATATATTCAAGAGAGTCTGTACTTAACTCGAGGGATGGAGTTGCCTTTCCTTTCATGGCATAGTTGAAGCTCTGTCTGGTGGCTCGAAAGGGGGATATGGGATGATAGAGTCCTGATGGGTACCCTTGCATACAATAGGGCCCCACCATTAGATAGTAATCTGAATCTTACTCCTGAAGAAACGCCATTTATAAAATAATTCAGAGACTGGCACAACTGGATATTAAAAGCATCGTGATACAACATGCAATATTACTGATATAAAGAATATTTATGTTCGAATGTATTTTGGCGAAAGAAAACACTTTCTCAAAAACTAAAACAGAACTATTTCTCTCTGGAAATTTGTTCCCACTGACAGAATCAATATGTTGGAAAGGAAAACGAATGCTGTCAATTTAACCATAGATTTTAAATTCATCACACACAGAGAACCTCTTTCCTTTCCCCTTAAAAAAAAACGTATTCGATAGTTAGAACCCACTTTGTATGGAGGCCGATGAATTTTTTTACACTAAAGGAAAAGGGTATAGAGTCTAGAAGCGGAATAACAGACATAGAATTCACGACAGGACTCCATAGTGATGGATTTTTGAAGGAAACCATGTTCCGCAAATAAAATATACGAAAGGAATTCAAAATTACTGACCAAGAAGAAATTCGCAGTCCCGGGCTCTCCTAAGTAATATATAGGCATGGAGATTGACATGTCTAAATATTTTTCCCTTCCAAATGACAGAACCCCGAAGAAAACTTTTACCACTGACGGATATAAGAAGAACGGGCCAAGACTTCTTTCGTCTGTAATACCTCCAAATTATTGCAAGCTAATAAACAAACGCGGTGACTAGCGAACAATTAGAGGAAATTGGAGGACAGTAGAAGAAATTTTCCACAGGGGAGCGTACCCTAACTAATCCAACCAAATAACATATTGAAAACTAGTCCAAGATTGAAATATCTTAGGTGGGAATCTCACAGAACAACGAAGACCGTCAAAGGAAAAACTCCATTAAATATTTTAGCCAGTTACCTAAACATTCATAATACACAGGCGTATAACAGGGTTCAAATAAACTTACCAGGTTAAGAGCGAGGTGGATAGATGACTCCCTCCCACACAAAGCAAGTAATTCCATCAATTCCTGAGTCTAACTCTAGAGGTGGCAACAATAAACTTTGGCAATAGGGGTTTACCACCAAATATTACAACCCAAGAAACGTTGAATGCTAGCCATGTGAGTACTTGTCCCATTTTAATGAGAGGAATAGTGTAAAGTACCATAACCATGTGTTTAGGGAAAGGTGGTAAATAATGGATGGGCACGCAAGTCGAACAGGAGGCCGAGGAAAGGTGCTACAAAGAGAGTTTAATGAAATAGTCAAAACTCTATTTAATACACAACTTTGTCCCTGTAAAAAAAAAAATAGTTGGGATTTTTTGGGGAACATTACATATGGTATCAGAGAGAAAGTCGGAACACTGGGCCTGAACAGGGCCACATTATTTGCTTAGTATATATTATGATTTATGTAAAAACTAGTAAACCTTATGGTTACAAACAGAAAGCCCTTTCTATTTTGTGTTAATCATGGCAGCTCAGGACGATGCAGAAATCAGGATGGAAGGAAATCCATAGCAAAGACCTCCTAGAGATCCAAGACATAACAGTGACAGAAGCTCACCCATGGAGGTGTTGGAAACAATGAGGAATCTTATTGTAGAACTACAGATTTTCAAAGCCGACAATGAAAAATTGAAGAAAGCACAACAGGAACAACAAGAGATAAATGAAGTCTTGTTGCGCAGTATAGTGACCAAGAAAATCCCAAAGAATGATAACCATGATGAGGAGGTCAGTAAAAGGGCCTCCAAGAACTCTAGGCCGGAAACATAAAAAGGAGACAGTTCGTCTGAAGGAACACCTTCAGCCGAAGACAAAACTAAACCAGACTGAAAAAGAAAACAAGTAGACCACCCTGAAGGCGATTTTAGAAAGATTAAACCAACCACCTTTGATGGAGAATCTAGGACAAGAGAAGAAGCAGAGGCATGGTTGTTGGACATCAAAAAATACTTCCAGATCTACAACTATTCCAGCAACATGAAGGTCAAAATGGCCATCTACAATCTGAAAGGAAAGGCCAACATTTGGAGGAAAGACCTGAAATTGGCCAAGGGCCTAAAGGAGAAACAGTTGGAATGGTCTGATTTTAAGAAGTATTTCAAGAAACAATACATTTCTGAAAGTTATTATGAAAGGAAGACGAAATAATTTTACGAGTTACGACTTGGACATATGACAATGGAGTACCTTATAAATAAATTTATGGAACTACTAAGGTTCGTACCATACATCCGGGAGGATAAGATAAAAATTCAGTGGTTCTTAAGCTATTTACCACAATCCTAAAGGGACATAATTGACTTTGACAACCCCAAATCCTTGAGTGAAGTATTCAGGAAAGAAAGAATGTGCTATGACCAGTATAAACAGCGAGCATAATTTCCCAAAGCCTAGAAGGATAAGAAATAAGATTGAATGAACCAACAGAAGAAGGGATTCCAGCCAGATCCTTATCAGAATGCAGCAAAAAGATTTCTTAGAAAGGATTTTCACTCCAATCGTCTGAATACGCAAGGCAACGGTAAACCGATAAACATGGGAATGAAGAAGTTTGGGGACAAATCCCGCGAGCCATTAAAGTGTTGGGAATGTGGACAACCTCATCTAAGGAGGAACTGGCCACGTTTAATTTATGCAAACAAAACTATTGTTCATAATGTGCAGGAAGCATCGATGGTGGGAGATGTGGGCAGAAGCCTGCATTGGATAAATGAAGCCATAAATGGTCGACAAGTTGACCACCATTCCTTGGTGGTAGAAATCGAAGGTAAAATCAATAACACTCGAATTTCTGTTTTAATTGACCTTGGAGCTACGTTAAGTTATATTACTCCTAATGTGGTAGAGTCAAATAAACTTATGAAACTAAAGCACGCAAAATCATGGCTTGTACAACTAGCAACAGGTACTAAAAGGAAGGTAGTTGACTTTGTTTCTGACTTTGAGTTCATCTTAGATGGTCAAAATATAACAACAAATCTGAAAATCCTACCACTAGGATCTTACAATATGATTATCAGGATGGATTGGTTGGAACAACATAAAGCAGTACTAGATTGTTATACAAATATACTTAGTTACAAAGATGAGTTTGGTACTACTAGAACATCCCAAGGTATACAAAAACCTATATCAATCAGACAAGTTTAAGCGATGCAACTCAAGAAATGTATGAGGAAGGGATGTCAAGTCTATGCCATCCAAGTAAGGAATCTGTTAGGAAAAGAGGATAAGCCAAAGTTAGAAGACTTTACTGTCCTACGTGAGTTCAGAGACATCTTCGTAATTGACAGAATTGAAAATACAATCACAGGAACTATTGGACAAAGAGTATATCAGACTGAGTGTTTTTCCATGGGGAGCACCAATCCTCTTTATGAAAAATAAATACAGTACTCTAAGACTATGTATCGATTATAGACAACTGAACAAAATGACTATTAAGAACAAATACCCCTTACCAGGGATAAATGATCTGTTCGATCAAGTAGGTGGGGCCAAGATCTTTTCAAAGTTGGATTTACGATCTGGTTATCATCAAGTTAGGATAAAAGACGAGGACATAAAAAAAGAAACTTTTCGGACAAGATATGGACACTACGAATTCGTAGTCATACCTTTCGGACTCACTAATGCACCAACCATGTTTATGTGCCTGATGAATAGTATTTTCAATCAATACTTAGACAAGTTCATGGTAGTATTTATCGACGATATTCTAGTCTATTCAAAAACGAAGGAAGAACATGATGAACACTTAAGGAAAGTCCTGCAAACATTGAGAAAACACAAATTGTACGCCAAATTTGACAAGTGTGACTTTTATCAAAAAGAAATACAATATCTAGGACATGTAATTTCAGCAGAAGGCATTACCGTGGACCCGGAGAAGATAAAATCCATTATGGAATGGCCGATACCTAAGGATGTAGCGTATATCCGGTCATTCATGGGAATCATCGGATATTACTGCAGATTTATAGAAGGGTTTTCCAAGATATCATACCCTATCACGTCATTACAAAAGAAAGGGACCAAGTTTAACTGGTCAAAGAAGTGTCAAGACAGTTTTAACAAGCTAAAGGAATTATTGACAACTGCACCCATTCTGATGGTAGCAGACCCAGATAAAGACTTCACCGTATGTGTTGATGCAAGTAAAGAAGGACTAGGTGGCATCCTAACTCAGGAAGGACATGTTATTTGTTATGAGTCCCAAAAATTAAAAGAACATGAGCAAAATTATGTCACTAGAATTGGCAGTGGTAATACACGCCTTAAAAAAGTGGCGACACTACATAATGGGCAGAAAATTTCTACTATTGACGAATAATAGCGAGGTGAAATACCTGTTTAGTCAACCAGATCTTAATGAAAGACAAGCAAGATGGCTTGCCTTCCTGAGCGAATTCAACTTCGAGGTCAAACATATCAAGGGTAAGGAAAATAAAGTAGCAGACGCTTTAAGCAGAAGAGTCCATGGGTTATTTGAGATAAATATGGGTTATTTGAGAAAGTGATCTGGAACAAAGAATAAGGACGGCAGGTATTAACGACGAAAATTACACTAAGATAATAACAGAATTACAAAACAGTACCACCAACTCAAACAAACCAGATCTAAGCATCGACAAGAAGGGACTATTACGATTTAAAAACAGACTTTACATACCAGATTCAGCATAATTAAAATTAACAGTTTTGGATGAAGTGCATAAGAAACCATATTCTTGCCATCCAGGTTACCACAAAACAATAACAACACTTAGAAAACTATCTCTCTGGCCTAGTATGAAGGACGAAACAACATAGTGCTTAGCTAGGTGCCAATATTGTCAGCAGGTTAAGACCAAGAACTAGCATCCAACCGACCTATTATAGCCATTACCAGTGCCAGAATGGAAATGGGAGACCATATCGCTGGACTTTATAATAGGTTTACCTAAAACTCAGAAACATAATGATTCCATCATGGTTGTAATCGATAAACTCAGTAAGTCTGCACACTTTATTCCTGTAAAGTCTACTTTTAAAGCTATAAACATTGCTGAAATATTCATGAAAGAAATGTTTAGACTGCATAGTATTCCCAAAATAGTGATTTCAGATAGAGACGTAAAATTCACATCCGCTTTTTGGAAGGAATTGTTTGCAGGGCTAAATACTAATTTGAATTTCAGTACGAGTTACCATCCACAAACGGATGGACAGACCGAAAGGACAAACCAAATCGTAGAGGATATGCTCTGCATGTATGTAAGAACAAAATTGAACAAGTGGGAAGACTACCTGCACTTGGTAGAATTTGCATATAACAATGGGTACCAAACTTCGGCTAAGTTGAGCCCTTTCAAAGTATTGTATGGCCGAAAGTGTATGACTCCAATTAGCTGGGACAACCTGGCTGACAGACTCATGATTGGGCCAAATATGCTCCAAGAAATGGAGAACATGGTAAGGAAGGTACAACAAAACTTAAAAGAAGCACAGGACAGACAGAAAAGCTATGTAGATCAGAAAAGAAAACACTTGGATTTCCAAGTAGGAGACCATGTTTATTTGAAGGTCAAAGCCCGAAAAATTTCATTGAAGTTAGGGAGCTATGCCAAGCTAGCACCCAGGTTTTGTGGGGCCTTCAAGATACTAACTTGAATCAGACCCGTAGCATACCAACTTGCACTCCCAGCTAATCTAAGAATCTGTAATGTATTTCATGTTTCTTTATTGAAAAAGTATGTTCATGACCGTACTCATATGATTGATTGGAACTTGGTGCAGGTGGAACCCGAAGGTGAGTTCCAGGCAGAACCCCTACGTATTCTGGACCAGAGAGAAATAGCACTTCGGAACAGAGTCGTCACTCAAGTAAAGGTGCAATGGAAGCACTTTAGTCCTGAGGAGGCCACTTGGGAGTTGGAGGGAGATTTGCGGAAATCTCATCCAATCATGTTCCAAGAAAGGAATGAACACTGACGATAGTGTTTTACTGAAGGGGGAAAGGATGTGACATCCCCAAAAAATAAATTATTTTTGAAATTTAAATTTGTGGAAATTTATTCTGTTTTTAGTAAATTCGAATTTGGATTTTTTTTTCCATTTATGGAAATTCCGAATTTCAAATTTTATAACTGTAATTAATTATTAAGACTATTGGGCAGAGACCTGATTTGACCCAACTAACTATTTGACTATGACACTTGTATGAAAACAAAATATTTTATATTGATTGCAGGAGGACAAATGGAACAACCATGTTAAATTTAGCTGACCATGACTCCATGAGTGGGGAACATGTTGGAACTACCTCTAGGATGATTGTTACAAGTGGAAAATCAGTGATTTGGCCATTGGAAGCCCCTGAAAATCAGGAATTTAGAAAGCTGCGAAAATTCCCAAGGGAGGGAAAAAGACCTAGGCAAATTGATAAATAGCATATGTGAGGAGGCAGGACGCTGCCAAGTATGCTAGGAAAAAGGAATTTTTCACTTGTTGTTATGAGCACTACTTGCTGAGTGTGAGGCAAGGAGAAGATTACTGACAAAGGAAGACATTGTTGAAGCGGAAATTCCAAGTCATGGTCAGGCTAGGGGGTGAATAGGACAAGAGATTTGGCTGTCCCATTCTACGGTTGGGAGGAACATGGTTGTTCCCTTTGTCTTCTCACGAATTGATTCAGATAAGTTATTCTACTTTGTCTTTAGTTAAATATTATGATCACTGATAGATCTGCGATTTTATTTTATTTCTATGAATGAATCCTGGTCGAATGTTGTTGTGATTAGAGACTGATTAAATACCTCCTATTCATCAATTAGGAATGAATTATTTCTACTGGAACATAATGATGAGTAAATACTAATGAAATTGGATGTATCAATGGAAGAATTTCACTACTCCTGTAATAGGATAACCTCTAGGTTAAATCAGACTTTTAATTCTGATGAGTAAACTAATATTGTGCATGATGCGATTTCAATCAATTATATCGTCTTCTATGAATAATCATATTTCAGTAGGTAGTTATAGTATACTAGGAGTTTCAACTCATGTACTAGTAAATCCAAAAGTAAAATATACACCCCCTGCATGATAGGTTTTTCATAAAGATGTGTACAGGAAAATGCACCATATGTGTTGCATGTATATATAATTACATATTTATATACCTATATAAAGTACACTAATTTTAGGAAATCTGTACAACAAAATCGAAGCAACAGGAATGGTAAATATTATCTATATCTGTCCAAATGTGATATACAGTATACAACATCATTATGCAAATGCAATACCAGATGCGTAAAGTTTGGCGAATTTGAAATCTAAGCAAATCTGGAACCCGATTAACAAATAATGACCATATCTAACATATCTATTGCTCTAAGGAAAATATAACGACTCATACTGTTGAGCCATTCTTATAGAGAACATACGGAAATTCAAAGTAAATCTTCCATAGACTGAATTGTAATAATGATCATAGCATATATATATATATCAGACCAGAACTGTAATAATGAACAAAGTAATTTCATATAAGGCCGATCACTTCGCCAAACCAAGGAATTATTATTTTGGCGCTATACAAGTAAGAGAAATCCCCATGGAGACATATATGTATGATCATGCTTGACTTGTCTAAAGTTCCAAAAAATCAAAATAACAGTAAATATTCTGTACCCATCCACGATAGGTAACACCCTATCAGGTGTTGGAAAAATGGAAGTTCCTCCCCTTTATCCATACAAACCAATTACAGAGATTAAATCATTCATCCAACTTTAAAGATTCGTAAAATGTAATCCTAAGATAGACACTACTGTTGCCTAACCTTAAAAAATCCCTATCTTGGAAACCGTATACCTTTTATGGGATTCGAAGCCCTCGTAAAACTAGGAATCTCGGAGAGGAAGAGTGGTAATCAAGAATATCATTGAGAAAATGCACAACAGAGTCCATAATAGAGGAAAGATAAATAAAAGTTGCCACAGATATTTTCAAGAGAGTTTGTACTTAACTCGAGGGATGGGGTCACCTTTCCTTTCGCGGCATAGTTGAAGCTCTGTCTGGTGGCTCGAAAGGGGGAGATGGGATGATAGAGTCCTGATGGGTACCCTTGCATACAACAGGGCCCCACCATTAGATAGTAATCCAAATCTTACTACCAAAGAAATGCCATTTATAAACTAATTCAGAGACTGACACAACTGGATATTAAAAGCATCATGATACAACATGCAATCTTACTGATATAAAGAATATTTTTGTTCGAATGTCTTTTGGTGAAAGAAAACACTTTCTCAAAAACTAAAACAGAACTATTTCTCTTTGGAAATTTGTGCCCACAGACAGAATCAATATGTTGGAAAGGAAAACGAATGTTGTCAATTTAACCATAGATTTTAAATTCATCACACATAGAGAACCTCTTTCCTTCCCCCTTAAAAAAAAATGTATTCGATAGTTAGAATCCACTTTGTATGGAGGCCGGTGAATTTGTTTACACTAAAGGAAAAGGGTATAGAGTCTAGAAGCGGAATAACAGACATAGAATTCGCGACAGGACTCCAGAGTGATGGATTTTCAAAGGAAACTGTGTTCCACAAATAAAATATAAGAAAGGAATTTGGAATTACCGACCAAGAAGACATTCTCACTCTCGGGCTCTCCTAAGTAAGATCTGGGCATGGAGATGGACTTGTCTGAATATTTTTCCCTTCCAAATGATAGAACCCTGAAGAAAACTTTTACCACTGACGGATATAAGAAGAATGGACCGAGACTTCTTTCGTCTATAATACCTCCAAATTTTTGCAAGCTAATAAACAGACCTGGTGACTAGCGAACAATTAGAGTAAATTTGAGGATAGTAGAAGAAATTTTCACAGGGGAGCATACCCTAACTAATCCAACCGAATAACATAGGGAAAACTAGTCCAATCTTGAAATATCTTAGGTGGAAATTTCACAGAACAACGAAGACTACCAAAGGAAAAACTCCATTAAATATTTTAGCCAGTTACCTAAGCATTCATAATACACAGGCATATAACAGGGTTCAAATAAACTTACCAGGTTAAGAGCAGGGTGGATAGACAACTCCCTCCCACACAGAGCAAGTAATTCCATCAATGCCTGAGTCTAACACCAGAGGCGGAAACAATAAACTTTGGCAATAGAGGTTTACCACAAAATCTTACAACCCAAGAAACGTTGAATGCTAGCCATGC
>SNQJ01S0203942.1:0-16659 GCA_010110895.2 Picea sitchensis
GGGAGGAGGGAGATAAATATATGGAGAGAGAGAGAGAGGGAGAGAGTCGAAGAGAGGCGATATAGAGAGGTAGTGGATGCAAGATTTTGAGACATGGCAAGGCAAGGTATAGGTCTAAGTCATGGTCTAAGTCTAGGTCTAGGTCTAGGTATAAATCTTGAAATGCCTTTTTAGGTCTACGTCAATGAAATTTCTTAACTTAACATTCCTTTCCTTGCAATGTACCACTCTTGGTAGTGTGCGAGAGTGTGGGAGGGAGAGAGAGAAAGACAAAGACGGGAGGTATAAAGTGAATTTGTTAGAGTGTGGGAGGGAGAGAGAGGAAGACATATAGGGGGGATAGAAAGTGTGTGTGCAATAGTGTGGGCGGGAGAGAGAGGAAGAAAAAGAGGGGAGGTAGAGAGTGAGTATTTTAGAGTGTGGGATAGAGAGATAGGTAGACAAAGAGGGAAGGTAAAGAGTGAGTTTGTTGGAGTTTGGTAAGGAGAGAGAGGAATACATAGAGGGGGGATAGAAAGTGTGTGTGCAAGAGTGTGGGAGGGAGAGAGAGGTATAAAAAGAGGGGAGGTAGAAAATGAGCGTGTTAGAGTGTGGGAGAGAGAGAGAGGAAGACATATATGGGGGATATAAAGTGTGTGTATGAGAGTGTGGGAGGGAGAGAGGGGAAGAAAAAGAGGGGAGGTAGAGAGTGAGTGTGTTAGAGTGTGGAAGGGAGAGAGAGGAATACATAGAGGGGGGATAGAAAGTGTGTGTAAAAGAGTGTGGGAGGGAGTAAGATAAAAGAAAATAAGGGAAGTAGAGAGAGTGTGTGAGAGTGTGAGAGGGAGAGAGAGAAAGATAGAGAGGTGGGTGGGGAGAGAGGTAAATGTAGGAGAGAGGGCTAGATGTAGGAGATATAGAGGAGAGATAGTTGGAGGGAGGGTGAGAGAGAGAGAAGGAGGGGGGAGAGAGAGAGTGCATGAGAGTGTGAGAGGGGGAGAGAGTAAGAAAAAAAGGAGTGGTAGAGAGATAATGTGAGAGGGAGAAAGTGAGGGGGGATAGAGAGAGGAATAATGAGAGGAAGTGAATACGAGAGGGAGACATAGAATGGGGCTAGATAAATAGTGAGAGAAATGGGGTGATACAGAGGGAGACAAAGAGGGGGAATAGAGAGAGAAAGAGGGGTTGAGAGAGTGAGACTAATACTAACAATGATAAGAGATATAAAGGATGGGAGAGTGGTGGAAGAGAGAGGGGAGGGAGGGAGGGACATAGGGGAATAGAGAGAGAGAGAAAGAGTGGAGGAGGATGGGATAGAGAGGGAGTGGGTGTGAGAGTCCGAGGCATGTCAAGGAAACGTCTAGGTCTATGTCTTTCCATGCCTTGTGATGTCTAAGTATTTCCATTTCTAGGTCTTACCATGTATATGTGTGTGAGGAAGAGAGAGGGAGATAGACAAAGGGGTAGAGATGTAGAGTGAGAGAGAGAAAGAGAGGGGGCTATATGTTGGGGATAGAGAGATATAGAGAGAGGGGGAGAGAGTAATCACTTATAAGAGCACGTGCATGTTATTAGGAACGTGTGTGCGTTATTAAGAACATGTGCACATTCATAGAGTGTGTGTGTGTGCTCCTATGAATGTGCACATGTTGGTTTGAATTCAAAATTTTTTGGGTAGGATTAAGAACATGTATGTTGACTTGGTTTGCTTGAATTTAGGTTTGGAATGACAAACCTAGTGGTTTTTTCTGAAAATTGATCAAAACCTCCATTTTTGTGAATACCCCTATCTATATTTGTCTTTGAAGTTATTTTTATATAGGCTGAACAATTAATTTGTTGATGAAACTATAAACATAGATAAAGTCGGCTATGCATATTTCAAATATACAAATATCGTTTTTTAAATTAATATTGTTTACTATTTTTTATCTATTTTTGTCCTCGCATATATCAAAATATTATAATACATACATCTCTTATTTGTGCTATAATGTTTTTTCATCTTAACCATTTCTCAGATGAGTTACATGCGATAGTAGAGGAGATCGATCACTACGATCTGGAAAAAAAATCATTTTGATCATGTTAAGACCCTCTTAGCTTGCACGAACAAAAGAGGTTGTAATTTTCAGACATATGTTGACTTTGATCATTTTAAAAATATATTAAATTAATACAAGAATTTACATAGTTAAGGTACTGAACACCAACAAAAAAATATACCTTATATTTTCTTGTAAAAATAAGATACCATTGTTAGAAGAAATCAAATTCGACATTGTTATTCACAATTTATATGAATAAAATTTGTATATTTGGAAAGTTAATTCAATTTCTTATTGTTCATGTTCTTACACCATATTCAAATTCATTGTAAAAGTACCTTGAATAATCCCTACAAGTTAATAAATTGATATTTTTCCAAGGTTTACATTGCTTCAGTATTGTCACTAATTGATCATGAGAGACCATTATTAGATTGCACTCACCCATTTAAGTTTTAATGATGTTATAATAAATGTTAATATAATTACTAATATTAGTAAGAGTACTAATATAAATGAAAATATTAAAAAAAATCCATAGAATAACACTAGAATAACACTATTAATAGTAAAATTAATATTAATGTGTTAGGGTTTGGTAATATTAGTTTAAATAATCAAGTAAATCAATCTTATTTAATATTTAATATGTTCTCATCAATGTACTATGTAATAATATTACTAATAATAATGTACTATGTAATAATACTAATAGTGTACTATTTTCTTTTTAAAGTTCTTAAGTTATAATTGATGTAATATTTAAAAAGAGTTAATACAAAAAATAGTTTTAAAGAGATAATATTAATAATATTGTGATCTTGGAAAGCTTTTCTTAATGATTTTTGAGCACAGAAATAAAATTCTAAAAAATCACAAGTAATCACTTACCCTCTTAAGGTCCGATAGACCAATTAGATCTTAGTGAACATTAATCATCATCATCATCATCATCATCATCATTATGTATTTAATTTTAATTTAAAAAAATCCATCAAATGTAGTAGACTTCATCTTTTTCTAAACTAAACTAAAATTTCTAAATGTAGTTTTATCTTTAAAAATTCTAAATGTAATTTTATCTTTTTAAACTAGAGTAAAAATTTAATTTAACATTTTTCAAGCCACTTTTAAGATTTGTATTTTTTTAAAATATTTTATAGTCTTATAATTAATTTGACTTCCTTTCAATAATAATAAGGATAATATACTTTTATAAGGATGGTATCGGCGAACTGAGAAAACCCTAGTCTCAACCCAACGCAGACTGTTGCAGGCTAGTTGCAGACCACCAACACAGTGAACCTTTAGCAGCCAGTGGATGCCAACTGACTCCTACTGACACGCCGGAATGGGCACAGAAGAGGGGGGGCAACCCCCCTAGTATAGAAATATTATCGCCAACGAACGCTCAGGCACTAGAGCGAAACACCCCTCGTTCGAGCCACCCTTGCAGGAACACGACCAACATCTGGCTAGAGAATAAGGCCTCAGGAAGGAGATGGAGACGGAAGCTGGTACATCCCATACAAAAGCACCTCGAGGATGGGAACCAGGCAAATGCATTCCACAAATGGACAAAACACTGAGATACCTCATAAGCTCAACCAGAGTAGGGGAACACACCCAATTTATGAGGGAACACACCCTCATTGGAAAGTTCCTGGGTCTCTGGCCATCAAAAAGAGATCTAAATAAATGGATAAAGCACTAGTGGAACCCCAAAGGAGACTATGAGGTCCAACTTGGCTCCAAAGGCTTCTTCACAATTATCGTGTACAATCCAGAAGATATAGACATGATATTTGAGAACGGGTCATACTTCTACAACTCCGTCGGGTTATTCTTGTGCTTCTGGACTGAAAGATTTAGCCCAGACAAAGAGGAATTAACTATGTCTCCTGTATGGATCCGCCTGTATTCTTTACCACAAGAGTTTTGGTTGGAAGAGATTCTCATTGGCATAGGAAATACATTAGGCCAATATGTCAAAGTTTCAGAAGCCACAAGGCATAGAAAATACACTTCATACGCCAGGATCTGTGTCTACATGAACATTTTGAAGGCCCTACCCGGAGCTGTGACTCTAGAATACCAGAATGAGGACTGGAGACAAACACTTTATTATGAACACATCCCTTTTCATTGCAGAAGATGTCATGAGCATGGTCACCTCTTCATAGACTGCCCCCTGATCAAACAAGCCACCAAAGAAAATGATACCATACAGAAAGATGACTTCACCACGGTCACGGCCAAAAAGAAAAACCCTCCAAGGAAGCAGGTCCCAGATCCCAGACAAAAGATCACAACCAAAAACTCCTATGTGATTCTGAACTAGCTACCAGAAGATGAGGAAATACAAGATCCACATAAGGAATCACAACAGGCCCATGGGGACATCCAAAACCCTCCTCCCCCTTGCCCGAGTCATGAAATCTACACATAAGAAAGAGGAGACGGGGATGGAGACACCCCAATGCAACTGGACGATAGAGATCTAGTGGGCATAGAACTAGAAAAGCTCGAGGAGGCCCTCAATCAAAAGGACCTGCAGACCCTTCCTGAAGAAAAACTACTCAAGGTACACAAAGTCTTTCTTAACTCCTCAACAGGATCCGCAGCACGCCTGGGCATAGCCACGGATGTGGGTTCAGGCTCGAAAAGAATACTCTCTGAGAACAAAAGAAGAGGGCGGAAAACAACGCAACAACTTATCAAGGAGGCGGGCAACCTCATGATCAACTCAGGATAGATCCACAAGATCTCGGAGGGATACCTCCACTCAACACCACCGTCTTAATGATGAAGATCATTACCTGGAAAATTACAGGACTCAATGGTAGATACAAACAAAGGATCCTCCGAGACTGCATCAAAGCAACAAACCCAGACATCCTAATGTTACAGGAAACCAAATGTGCGGGGGAAGAAGCTGAAACCATCTTCCAACATACTTGGAGAGGATGTAACTCCATATTAACAGACTCCACAGGGGCCTCAAGAGGTCTTGATGTCCTCTGGAATCCACTCAATATCACTATAAGCAAATCCTTCTCAACTATAGGTACAATAACGACCCACTTCGAGGTCACAGGCTCAAATCAGGAAGGAGACATCACAGATGTCTACGGCCCCCAAAGCCAACACGACAAAGACAAACTCATGGAGCGGCTTGCACTAATCAAGACTCTAGTGACAACACAAAACTAGATCTTAGGAGGCCAGTTCAATATGATCCTGTCGCTGTAGGAAAAGACAGGAGGCACCAAGAAACTCAAGCAAGACAGTGGTAAGTTCAAAACCCTCATTGATCATCTAAATCTAGTAGACATAGAAAATAGCAATGGCACCTTCACCTGGTCCAATTGTAGATTGGGCAACCAACACATTCCTTGTCGTCTGGACCGCTTCCTGGTAACTGAGAAACTAATGGAGGAGGTCTCTTATTTGGAAAGCCTTATTCTCCCAAAATCCGGATCAGATCATTGGCCTCTTGCTTTTAATTTAGACACTTGAGAAACACCCAAATACAAACCCTTCTGTTTTGGAAAATTCTGGCTCTCACACTCGGGTTTCCATCAGCTAGCAAAGTCATGGTGGGCACAGGCATAAATAGATCATGGCACCAACATGTATAAATTCCATCAGCGCCTCAAAAACTTCAAGCAGTTGTTGAAACACTAGAATAAGAACACCTTTGGAAACATACTCCAAAGCATACAGGACATAGAGAACAAGCTTGTGGAGATACAAAAAAATTTCATCTCAGGATCCCGGACCACTGAACTAATGAAAAAAGAGGAGAAGCTCCAAGCACAATTAGAAGAGAGAAGAAGGCAAGAGGAAATCTTATGGAAACACAAATCCACAGTACGATGGCTCAAGGAAGGGGAAAAGAACACAAAATTCTTCCATAGAGCTATGGTGCACTGTCGCCACATCAACAGAATAACCCACTTAGAGGATAGCCAGGGAAATCCAGTTAGAGAACATTCTCAAATAGAGGCAGAGTTGATCAACTACTACCAGGACCTTCTAACAGAAACTAGGGAGGACAGAACGAAAGCCATCCAAAGTGTCACCAGACACATACCCTCGCTGGTAACTTTAGAACAAAATGTTGCCTTAACACGGTCTATCACCCAAGAGGAAGTTGATCAAGAAGTAAAAGAAATGCCCCCAAGAAAATCCCCCAGCCCGGATGGCTCACCACTGATATTTTCCACCACTGTTGGGACCTGGTCAGGGAAGAAGTTTGGGAGGTAGTAGAGGAATCGAGAGCATCAGGCCTAGTCCTACCAGCTCTCAATGCCACCTTTCTCACCCTAATTTTGAAAGAAGAATGGGTCACAAACCCTAAAAAGTTTAGACCCATCGCCCTCTGCAATGTTATCTAAAAAATCATAACGAAGGTGGTGGCCAATCGACTCAAACCCATACTGACCCATGTCATATCCAAGGAACAAGCAGGGTACGTAGAAATCCTGGCTCACGAGGTCATCCACTCCCTCAAGACATCAAGGACCCCAGGTATGCTAATCAAACTTGACCTTTCAAAATCATTCGACAAAGCGAACTGGCAGTACCTTCGGGCTGTCTTAGAGTCTTTTGGATTTGATTAGCATTGGGTGAACTGGATCTTAAATTTCACCTCCTCAACCTTCTTCTCCATTCTAGTGAATGGGGTTCCGTCCCGACCTTTTTCTCCTTCCAGAGGTATCATACAAGGGGACCCCCTCTCTCCCTTCTTGTATGTACTTATGGCGGAAGGTCTGGGATGTTACATCAAGGTGGTAGTCACAGACGGCTCTCTCAAAGGCCTGTCCCTACACAACATCCAGCCAACGCCCTCTCACAGTCAATTTTTTGATGACACCCTCCTACTGAAATCCCCAACGGTCTGAGAGGCCAACAAGCTCAACTCTATCCTCTCTGACTTCACTGAAGCTTCAGGCATGTCTCTTAACCTAGACAAGTCCAAACTCTATTTTTTTAACACCTCGACTTCTGTACAGCTCCACATTTCCAGACTTCTAGGAATACCCAAGAGCTCCCTTCCATCCAACTATTTAGGCATTCTTCTCATGGGCGCGACAGCTAGATCCATTTCCTAGGATAGCCTTCTCCTTTCCATCTCTAACAGACTAAGCAACTGGACCTTCAGACCCCTTAACATTACTTCCAGACTGGTCCTCCTCAAATCCATCTTACAAGACCTACCTACTTACCTCTTCACCGCCCTTGCAGCTCCTAAACAGGTCATCAAAGCCATCATGAACCTCCAACGAAAATTCCTCTGGCATGGTCATCAACCTAACAAGAAATGGGCGCTAGTAAGCTGGGACAGACTCTGTACACCAAAAATCCTAGGAGGATTAGGACTTCGTGATCCAAGGAAACTCAATCAAGTAATGGGAGCCAAAATCTGGTGGAGATGGTTAAAAGCCCCAACAGCCGCTTAGGCACAAATGTGGAAGCAGAAGTACGCCCCCCTCACACCAGATAATCAACTAATTAGACACAATGAACGACTTCAGGGCTCCAACATCTAGAACACAGCATAGCAAAATCGTACACTGGTTCAAAATAATGCCTTTTGGGATGTCTGAAATGGAGAAAATGCCATGTTCTGGAAAGACTCGTGGTAGCAATTCAAACCCCTAGACGAATTGGAGGAGTTGAACAATCTCAAGTAAGCCCTTAACCAGGATACCTCCCTAAGTGTGAAAGACCTCTGGAAACATGAGGAACAACGACATCAATGGCACCATTGGAAAACCTCTAATCAGGATCTCAAAGTCCCAAAGAATCTCAATCTGCAGAACTGGCAATTCCATGCTAGCCACCAGAAAATACCCAATAGAGAAGGTACGGACATCCTCAGATGGGGGTATTCCACAACTGGCACTTTCTCAATAAAGGAATCTTACTTCCTACAGGGTAATCACCAGGATCAAAACAAGGAGACCATATGGAACAAAGTATGGAAACTTGCTCTTTGGACCAAGGTTTCCACCTTCCTATGGCTTGTGGTACATAACCGAACAATAACTTGGGACAATCTCATAAAAAGAGGCTTCATTGGGCCCTACTTTTGCGTCCTCTGCCACCAGCAAGAGGAAACCAAAGAACATCTCTTTAATGGATGCCACTTCACCGAACAAATTTGGGACCAAGGAGCGCAAATAATGCACAGATCCAACCAACATAGGAGCATCATCAATGACACAATTGAGAAGTGGGACTCTATAACCTACAATAATACCCTACTGAATCACATCTGGAAGCTCCTACCAGGATTCATTCTCTGCCAAATCTGGAAGGAATGGAACAAAAGAATCTTCCACTCCAAAGCTTCCATGCCTGACACTACCTGAGAGAAAATAATCTCACTAATTAAGGAAACTATCAGAAGTAAATCCTGGAAAATAGAGGACCTCAACTGTAACCCAGAGGACCATTGCATTCTTCAAAGCTGGTAGCCCAATCTAATCAATCGACTAGCACCAAGGACACACAAGCACCAACAAACTAGTCCAATCATTTGGACCCCCCCTCCAACTAATTTCATAAACATAAACTTCAATGGGGCTTCCAAAGGAAACCCGGGACCAGCGGGATATGGAGCAGTACTCACAAATTCCAATGGAAAGATCCTATGTCTCATTGCAGGATTCCTAGGGGAAACAACCAACAATGCGACAGAGCTAACAGGGTTATTGTGGGGTCTCCAAACAGCTACTGACATACACCATCACAAGATTATCTTGGAGGGGGACTCACAAATTGTTATTCAGCTAATCACCAAGATTCTCCATGGAGGCAGTCCTTAAAAAATATCACCCAGTTGGCGACTCTCTGGGCTGCTAGAGGATTTTGGTAGCCTTCTCCGAACCAATCTTAGCATCATACCCGCCCATGGGAAATGAGACGCAAACAGGGTAGCATATTTCCTGGCAAATGAAGGAGTCGAAATGGGAACCGAACACTTTTGTTGGGAGGCCCACACATCGAAAGACTCAGACATCTTAGATCGATGCCAAACCTTAGCCACCAGTGATATACAACCCCCGGATGGGGTGGCACGTCGAAAAATCGAGCCACGCGGGATAACACCGGGATGCACCATTAATACAACCACCGACGACCATCCCCTCAACAATTAAACAAAAATGAAACCGTACAACATTGTCCAGGAGATGAGGCCCTTCGTGCAAGTGACCAGTACATCACAGCAGAGCACTTGAAAGCCAGCGTTAATGGCCATGGAAGTCATCGTCATCCTCCTCCTTATCACCCGCCTCGACATCATTGAGTGGCATTCGCATACTACAAAGTCGAATGAAAAGTTGAATTTCACAGAGCCGAATTTTGTAGATACAGTAGAGTTTTGGAGTAGGGCCATCCTACCGCAGGGAACCTCAGATATCTCCAGGTTCTTCATTATGCGCAGAGCATGAGAAAATCCACGTAGGGGTGAAGCTTAGTACACAGTCGAATCTCGCAGGCAGAGGTAGAATAAATTCGAGTAAGCATTGGCCATGGCATCCTCGCGAAGACACAGGAAGTCCAGGAAACCTCAAACGCCTCCAATGGCATACGTGGAAGAGATCACCCTGGACGAGGCCATGCAAAGCTATATGGAGCTCCCTCTTTTCATAGTCCCGGATAATTGGAATCCTCCCACTTATTTTGGCACTGACGAAAAGATTTTGCCTTTGGGCAAACCGCTTGGCTCCAGTGCAACTCGCCCAGCAGAGGAATTCACCACCTGCTATGTTGAAGAAGAGACCGCGTCCTGCGCAAAAGGAAGAAATGACTCACCCATTGGTGCACCTATGGAGGAGGCGAATTAGCTACTCAATCGGCAGGCACATCAAGACATCAAAGCACATGCAAGCGAAGGAGCAATGGGGCCAATTCCCTTAGCCCCTGTTGAGGGCAATTGGCAGGACCAACATCCTTTCACCAATCTGGGGTACCTAGCTCTAATATTTGACATGCAAAGCATGTTGGACGATCATATCTTTTGCATCGCTTGAATCAACCATCGACTTGACATGTTGTTTGCTGCTCACTCCAGGACTCTCCGGAAAAGGCAATGCCCTACGTGCACGCAAGCTTACGTGTTTCCTATAGGATGGCGAAGGCACGGGGACGAGGACGAGCTGGTTGGATAGAAGGTTCAGTGATGTTCTTAGTTAGCAATATTTTTTTGTTTCCAGACAAGGTTTTCACCCAGTTAGATCTTAGTTATGTTGCAACTAGGTTTTTAGTACACAGACTGAACTTAATGGCTAGGTGTCCTGGTTTTCTTTGGGAAGGACATCACTCTGATAGTTTTGTTTGCTTGGAAACAAATGGCATAGAATGGAAAGCTATCTCGGTTTCCTTCTTAGGCGAGACAGCGGGCATCGTAAACAGACTCTGTAACTCGACAATGATAATATAAACAAGTTCTTCCCTCTTTACTTAAAAAAAAAATTAAGGATAATATACTTTTCATTTTAATAATTTAATGTTTTGTTTTTTTAGATTTGTATATATTTTTTAAATATTTTATAGCCTTATAATTAATTTGACTTCCTTTCAATAATAATAATAATAATAATATGAATTTACTTTTCTTTTTAATAATTTAATGTTTCTTTTTAATTTTAGATTTGTAATTGGTAAAATAAAAAAACCAAAAAGTCCATTTAACTTTTTTAAAAATAATTTTAAGATTTATATATTTTGAAATATTTGATAGCCTTGTATTTAATTTTTCTTTAATAATATTTTTTTTGTCAAACTCACCTGGGGATCGCACCCGGCCTGAGCCACACCAACCCTTAACATGGTTGGATTTTTTGTCCCCGCAGGTTTCAAACTGGTGACTTTTCAACCCAGAGTGGCTTAACAACACACTCTGTCACCGAATATCTTACACCTTGGTGACTTCTTTCTTTAATAATATTAAAAATAATATAGTTTTCATTTTATTTTTAATAATTTAATAATATATTTAATTTTTGATTTTTAATTATTAATTATTAAGAAATAATAATTTTATATAAACAAGTCAATCAATATTAAAACTTCCAACCAACTTCATCTATATTTTTAACACTCCCCTGGGATGGGGTGATATCCAATGCAATTGGCGGTTTATCTAGCGATGGGAAATCGTGGCACTTGGCAACACAGGACGCGAGTCAGTTGTGGAAGCATAGGGAATATCTCTACATCTAGATTGAGATTTTAATGTTTTTGGTTACGTTCGACACTCCAACCTTCGTTGTGGGTGACAATATAGAAATGTTGATACAATGACTCTTAACTCTTGGTACTCTGATCTCATGGTGACATTAAAAACCCTCCATACATCATGCAC
Organism: Picea sitchensis; assembly: GCA_010110895.2. Taxonomy (NCBI): domain Eukaryota; kingdom Viridiplantae; phylum Streptophyta; class Pinopsida; order Pinales; family Pinaceae; genus Picea; species Picea sitchensis. The sequence goes on from SNQJ01S0203942.1 coordinate 11,407, forward strand.
AAGAGATATGATTGTGGAACGGTTCCTGGACTCCATTAAATATGCATCTCACCCTCCCGTTCAACATTGCTTGTTTTGTTGCCAGAATTGGAATATATATCAAGTTGTCTAAGTTTGGGTGGAAACGGTTTCTCCAGATTTCACCATTTATGTGAGAGGGGAGGCTGCAAGCGTGAAGGGGTGACCATATTCCTTTTGGGTGTATTCTCATTGGTACCAAAATCACTAGATATGGAAGCAAGTAGAACAAGTTTGAGCATTCTCCACATGGTTCTACCTCCACTCGTTGGCCTAAAAGTGGGCATACTTTCACCGGGTGGGGATGTAATGTTGAATGGTTCAACATTCATGGAAATTCTCTATGGTTTTCTCCATACACCTTCCTGGTTTCATCCTCTCCATCAAACGCTCCACAAGCCCCTCCATCTAGGACCTCAAGCCATGAGTTAGGGGAACTCTCTTATATCTCTCCTTGCTCCTTGTCTAATGGGAACACAAAATGAATTCATGATGCTTTTGGAATCCTTCAATAATTGATATATGAGATTCACAACGAGGTGGATGACCTTAAATTTCGACTAGATCTAATGAACCTTCGAATCTATATGTTGGAGACAATGTGTGAGAGTCCAGGTTCTTTGCCAACTCATGATGTGGAACACATGCAACGCCCTATTCTCCTTCATATGGGGTGACTATATGACACTTCGACTAAAGTTCGGGTTCAATTCTTTGATTAGATGACACATAGATGATGCATATCTCTTAGTAAACCAGGAAGGTCCCATGGAACATATGGAAACCAAAGAAAATTTCCCCTCTCTTGAAAGTAATGTCTTATACCATGAGGATGAAACCATGTATCACCTCTGTTAAAGTTCTCAAAGACCCCTGGCCAAATAACTTGGCATTCTTCCTCCTGAGCTTAGATTTTGTGAGGTGACTTCGACCCTCATCCTTCCCTTGAACTTTCCAAGAATCTACCCCTCCTGAGCTTCATGTTGGCTACAAACTCAAGGATTCCAAGAGATTCTTGAACACACTTCGTGGCTCCACAATAATATCTGATTATCTAAGATCTTCTAACTCTATGCACTCCTTGCGACAAAATTTCTTCAACCACTCACCTGGTTGGAAAATTCTAAGACTTCAACCTGCCTGCACACACTTTGCACAGATCTATGTTATTCTTGCACTTCTGCTGGTATGAGAATAAATATATCTCTCCTGAGCTTCTCTGAGGTAAAACTCATAACCTCATCAATGCACTCCTTTCGGACCTTCATTTCACTCCTTGAAAGAATTCTCAGGAAAAGAAACAATTGAAACTCATACCCCCCTGCTCACAGACTTCATACATTCAACATGAAGTCATACACATAAAAGAATTGAAACAAATGCATAACATAGCATATAAGTAAACTGTAGATGTACCATTCAATAGATGCAAACAATAACCATAATAACACCATGAAATTGTATCAAATCCTTCTTATATTAATTCAAGTGCTTCTATACATGGTCTCTATATAAACAACTATCTGCTCATACAAATTCTACAACTATGTTCTTATCTGTTCTCTTATTCTCTCTTAGATTCTATTCTTACAATGATAATAATGATAATACAATACATATGAGGGAGATTTCTCGAGTTTTCCCTCCTACAATCTCAAGCTATGTAATCAAATTAAAGCCTACATCTTCTTTACATTCATTACATTCAATTCCTACAACCAACGGATGAGAGAAAACGCTCAAGATTTGTGTTACAATCCCCAAAATATTTAAGAGCACTTATGTCTCTCCGGATATTTCATTAATGTGCCATCCTTTTGAAATTCAAAATATCTTCAAAATTTGCACTAGTCTGTATCCAGTTGTCCTCTGATTTGTGCTTACTTGTGATGCTCCTGCATCAATGTTGAAACATATTTTACTAATCAATGGGTAATATATTTAACCAACACCAATTATTTTAATTATTTTTATGATATTGTTGCTAGATGGTATGAATAATGGAGGAATTTTGAAGCCAAATATAATAAACCCTTCCCTACTTTCCATTTGATTTTATCTTATGTGTGGGATACACAATTAATAAGTACATTATATGGTGGAAAATATTCTACTCATATGAAAGGGGTTTGGATGCCAATCATTCATCAAATAATTGAGTGTGGAAAGGTTTTCAATGGGTAGTTATTTTGTCGAACTCTTTGTAAGAATCCATAAGGAGAGCTTAGATTGGTGCAAATATATACATTCTACAATTTTACATGTCATCCTACCTCTTGGATGTAGTTTGTACCTCTAATTCATTTACAAGATTAAAGTGGTCATGGTCACTAAATAAACCCCCTTTTCATTTTTATTTCAAAGATTTGTCCAATCATGAGTACGAATATCAAATTTCTCTCATTTTTTATTATTTTCTTATGCCTTTGTATGAATTATTTTTTGTCAACCCTAACCAAGAATATATCTAAAATATATTGAAGTTCTCAAGAATATTGGAGATTGGTACATTGACTACTTACATAAGAATTTATGGGAAACTTATGCACCTCATAAGGCTTCCAACATATGTTCCTAATATGCTAATTATTCAAGAGAATGGTTAACAAACTATTTTGCACGGTTTCAATGCCCATATTAGAAAGAACCAAAAGAAACCTTTCCCATCCTAACCATTGTCCATACAATTGTATGTGATAATTGATTCTACCTAGGTTAGAATGGAAGGAGAAAAAATAAACAAATGCCATTTTTCTTTAGAAAGTTACCATATGAATTATCGTTTGTATTTTGTTGGAAGACACGTAACTAAAATAACAATTTATTCCCCTATAGACATGACAAAAGAGATACCAAAGAAGCAAAAAGAACATAAAGGATAATAGAAAGGAATAAACTGAAAAATGTGTAGCTAAGAGACTAGATCTACGATAGAAAATGAAAGAATGGGATTAAGGATACTAGCATCACTTGAAAAATACCAATCAGATGTTGAGGCTAAAAAAATAAGAAGCAAAGGACAAAGCTTTAGATAAAGAAGGTCGTGACATTAAAAAGAAGTATAAGCTAAATCCAAAGCTCAAGCTAAAAATAAATCCAAGGATTATAATGAAGATATAAAGAAGAAATAAGATGAGAAAAGAGATAAATGATAAGCAAAGAATAGAAAGAGGCAATAAATATAGAAAAATTCCAAACAAGATGTAAGAGTGATAGAGTGGGGAATAAACAAAAGTAAAAGCACAAGTTGAAATTGAAGAAGAAAAATCAAGAAAATAAGAACCGAAGACATTCAATCCAAAATGCTCTCAATGGATTCAACATGAAACAACATAATGCTCCACATTGTAGAAAATTACAGAAAACGTGGCTAACACTTTCCATATTCCCTCTTTTGGGAGAAGGAAAATGCATTTCCACAAGTTCAAGTATCCAAGGTATTGGAAGATTGCATTAGTAAAAATAAGCACAGTATTAAAACTCTTCCAAATATTGATGAGATAGTTATTAAGAGATATGTAAAAGAATCTGCTAGAGAAATCATATTAATTGATATGATATTTTCCAAGATTATTTTTTTTGAAAAGAGGATGAGTCAAAGTAGTGCATTCTAATTTTTTTGAAAAGAGGATGAGTCAAAGTAGTGCATTCTATTTGGAACCTTTTAAGCAACATCGCTTCACTCAAAGTGATTCCCTTAATCAAACTTTTGAAGCTTGAGAATATTTTTGGAAAATTATAGAAAAGAAAAGGAGAAACCATCTTTCATCCAAGTAGGGAAGATCAACAGTTAGGGGAATTGAAGTGTTTTTCCATCCTCTTTTTACTGTATAAATAAATATAGAAACTATGAAAAAAATGATATTTTTGAGATCATAAACTACTTTCAATATTAATCTAGAAGACAAGATGGATATTGTTGGAGACATACTCTAGTGTATGCTCTTGTCTGAGACTATTTATTTACTTTCCTATGCTAGTATGGAAGTAACAATGTTTTCTTTCAATATAGATCGGTCTCAAGTTAGTGTGATTATTTCTTGTTGTACATTGTTCTCAAGCAATTTTGATTATTTCCTTTTGTTTTTTTCAATAAGTTGTTAACTTGTGAATATGAAGTTGTGACTAGTTATTATAATTTAGGCTAACCCAATTTTAATGACTAGTTATTTTAGTTGTTTTTTCATTAATATTAAGTAAACTTATTTTTTTGTTTTAATGGTTGAAACAACTATTAATTTCATATCCACTGTTTGTTCTTAAATCCTATCTAGGATATTAGTTTTAGAAAAGCATTTTGTTGTAGACTTATAATTTCATTTAGGCTTTAAATTTTAAATAATAAAAAGTTAAATCCATTGATTGGAAAGTAGGCCAACATATTCGAGGAGTTTTCTGCCCCAAACAAAGAAAATATTAATTGAGCCTTAGCTTTTGGGAATGCCCCTTAGTTTGGAAATGGAATTTTTTCCTTGTCAATAAGAGACTAGTAATTATGGACTTACATTGGTTACTTCTATAGGACTTGCATGCACATAGGCTACTATTTACAAAGTGATGGATGTAGATAGAAAAATGAAATATTATGAAGAAAAATTTTTATTATTGGAAAGTTAAAATTTAATTTACCACTTGTAGACTATTAAAATTAAATCTAAAACAATGGTTCAAAAATCATTATTGAAATTTACCACTTGTAGACTATTATAAGTCAATACAATACAATGGTTCAAAATTCATTAATTATTCCTTTGAGATTCCTAATGAATTAAATGGTGTACAAAGAGAATGTTATCAAAGAACTCAACACTTATAGGTGTAGACTTCGGATTTTTAGAATGTCCAGAAACACATTCAAGGTAAATATTATTTTTATGAGCAAGCATAATTTTTCTTTCTAAATTTTAAAAGATGGAAACACTATCTTGCAGAAATTCGTTTAAAAATATCCTCATTTGATGAGAAATATCTCCTAGATATTAAATATATGGTCTTATCTCTTTGATTGATGTAACTTACAACAATTTGAAAACAATGTAGCATAAGATGGCAATTTCTGCCACAATGTGGTAGGCCATCAAGAAAATGCCAAAAAACTATCACCTCCCCTCCTTTGGTCCAAAATATATTTTTTTCCCTTAGGAGGACATATTGAAGGCTCTTGAAGATTAAAGTTGATAATATCTAAGACATTTCTTCACATTCCAACATCAACTAGGCATCTATGAAGAGCTA
>SNQJ01S0203945.1:0-16815 GCA_010110895.2 Picea sitchensis
GAACAGACGGACACTACAACCACTACAGCCTCGCCCCAAGCACCTTCTATCAAACAGAAGAAAGTCGACAAGGTTGCAGCAAATCACAAAGATTCCTTCTGCACATCATCCTCTCATGTAGCTTGAATTTTTGAACGGCCTCAGCCTCAACAAGTTGGTGACAAACTTCCACAAACTGAGCAGCGCGAAGTCTCCAGCAAGGCAAGCAACTCACCAAGATACAGATTCAGCAAATGCATTTCCCTCTCTCCCAGGAACTCAACACAATGGATACCATTGCTTCCTAAGGAGGCAGGATTGATCTAGGTGGATATCGGTGGCCACCCACCTTTTCTGATTGGCTCAAAACAGTTTTCTGGCAATTTTGGCAATTTACTATTTTTAGCAGTTTTTAACTTTCGAGGCCATTTTGAGGACCCAAATGAAGTTTTTTTGAGATATAGTTAATTATATCCAAAGTCATGATTGATCCCTCAAAATGAATCTCCTCGACAATACCTTTCCAACGAGCTATCACACGCCTAAAACGGATATCGTATGCAAAAGTTATGACCCCGGGAAGTTGATGTACTCACTTACCCAAACGAGGCCCACATGACTTTTGGCGCTTCATCTCCTAGGGTTAGGTTTTTGTATGTCTAGGGTTTTTGGCATTCTTGTTTATTTTTAAAAGGCCTTCAGAGCCTCATTGTAACCATCTTCTTGTGAATGCAAGTAACTGTCACATATCTTCTCAGAGATAAGCTGCCACCATTCTAGCGAGTCTTTCACTCTGTATTTTTACAGTCACTGTACATTTCTTTCATTAATAGAAATCGTGTATTACTGTATCTTTGTGTTTATGGTTGCATCTTTGATATATTTCTGTTATATTATTGGATATACGCGATATCTTTGTGCATTTCTTTATTATATCTCCACTCTCATTTTGTGTCGAAAATAATCTGGATCAGTGTCCTGGAGGGATAAATCCAATACTGATATCCTTTGATCCTCTGCTACCTTTTCTTCCATTCTTAGAAGAAAAGTATCAAGTCCCAAGGTACCATCATATACTGGGTATTCTCTAACCTCGGTTCCAACCCATCTAATTCCTTGATAGTTGCGCATCTTTTTGAGAATATTTCATATGAGCCTTGCTGCCCACTGTCAAATGCTAGTTTTGAATCTTTGTCCGTCGACTGTATACTCCTCCAACTTACTGATCCATCAGTAGTAGGATTTATGTAATCTTCTCTTTTTCCTATTTTTATAGTGTACAACTGATCCAAGTCTTCTCCCTCCATATTGTTATCTGTTGGTTCCATATATCTAGGGCCTACATACAGATCCAAGGGATGAACTACCTTGATTCCATCTACCTTGAATGTCATAGTGTCTTTCTTTAGGTCGACCACTTCATATTTTTCATAGGCCCAATCAATACCAAGTAGGGTAGGATAAGGGTCCGTATCCCCCATGATTTCAATCACCTCAAAATCGACTACAGTCTTCACTCTCGCAACATCTATTTCCACATTCTCCATTCTTCCTATTGGGAAAATACAATACTGGTTGGCCATCCTTAGTTGGATTGGGGAATATGTCAACTAGGGTTTTCCTAAGGATTCCTAGGTCTTTTTAGGCAGTATGTTAACATCAGATCCTAGATCTAACATAACATCCTTAATCTCAAATTTATCTAACTGGGCTACCAGTCTAAATTCTTTTCCAGTTTGTACTTTCCTTCTCTGCACTCTCTGAGCATTCTTCTCAGGAAGATTAGTCCTTATTATTTCTTATGTGGGTTCCTCATTCCCTAGAACTAGGTATAGTGCATTGCGCAACTTATCTGTTAACTAGTCATTCCCAAGAATATCATAAAATAACTGAAACCAAAGGTCAACTACATTTTTTGGTTGATCAGGTTGTCTCAGAGTGACTACAGGGTTTCTAGGTGTAGGGGGTGAAGCAGGGGCTTGAGCCATCTTAGGGTAAACAATAGGTTGTGGGTGTGTCTCTTGCATCTCACGGCTAGGGATATTTTGAAATACTTCTATAGCATCTTTAAAGAACAACTTATGTTTCAAATGATCATACCTGTCTTCTTTAGATGATGCTTTCTGGATATGAGGTAGGTTATCAACATCAGATCCAATCTTTTCCCCTCCTCGAGTGGAAATATTAAGGTTGGGAAATTTTCCTCTAATAACTCTTTTGATTTCTGAACTGATGAGGTTAGTTCCTCATTGACATACCTGRTCCTCCCATTTTGAAATTAGTTCTAGGAAGTTTTCAATTGCATGCCCATTGGTTTTACAGTGAGAGAACCATGGTCACCTCGGATGAGGATAGTCTCTATCCATATGAAATTTCTCATCACAGTTATAACATCTACTTGGTCCTCTTCCCCCGATTCTTCGTCCTCTAAAGTCTCCTCTAGATCCACCTCCTTGACCTCTTCCCGGTCCCTGAGGGGTTTCATTCACCTTGAATGTTGTTTGATCCAACCTATCTGCAAGTGCATCCAACACTCTACACTGATTGGTAGTATGTGTGGTAGATGCGCAAAACTCACAATGTACAGTATTTGGTACTGTTGAATACTTCTGAAAAATGGGGCACTATCTTCTCCCATGCCCATGGATTCATAAAATCTCACAATACTCAACTGCTAGTGTTGCTTGGATCCTTGAAAAAGCATGATATGGGGTGGGGTTATGGAATGGTAAATTTACAGATATTTGCGCAACTCCTCCTGTGGGTCCCGGTGAGGGTCCCATCGGATTCTGAGGAGGTCCCATTCCCCTCATTCATGGACATTCGTTCACTAGATGTCCTTCTGTGCAACATACGGTACACCAAACCTATGATCGTCCTGGTCTAAGTACCATTAATTCTTGAATATTTTCTATAAGTGCTAATATTTTCCCTTGTAGTTGCGCCAAATTTACATCTGTTGGGGGTCTGGTCACTCTCAGGCTCCTCGAATACCCTTCCATGGCTTCAATCTTCATTGATTGTTACAAGGCATATGTCAAAGTGGCTATCTGTTGTTGCGTTAACAGAATCCGTGTCAGAGGTAGAAATCCATGAATATACCATTCTCTTTGATGTTCCTCATGGATTGGATGCGCTAACCTACCTATAGGATCTTTAAACTTTTGGATGTATTCCCAGGCTGATTCACCTTCCCTTTGTTGAATATCGCGCAACTCAGACAAAGATTGTTGTTCTAACTGAGGTATCTTAAACTCCACTATAAACCTTGTCCGTACCTAGTCAAGTGTGAACGCTTGACCTTGCATTCCCAGCACTCCTGAATCAATAGCCTTCATGTACCATTTGAGAGCGTGACCTCTCAAGGTAGTATGAAATTCAACCAATTTATTCGCATCAGGAGTCCCTCTGGACCTCTAGATTGCTTCACACAAGAACCAATGTTGCTCAACATCTTTGTCTCCCTTACCCCATAATTATGGGTATAGAGAAATTGAACCTCCTACGTGACCATCCACTATTGATAGTGTTTCTCCTATTAATATAAAACCTAACGGTCCTACTTGCGACCTACCAGGGGATCCCAATATCCTCCCTGTACTCGCACTTCTCGGTTGTGACTGACTAACTAATTGTACTGGAACATAATTAGCATAAGAGGGTAGTATTGTATTTACCACTTGTATAGAAGACACTTGGGGTATGGGCAATTTGGGGTTGGTGCCACTAGCTTTGGGGCAATTCTATTTGATCTGGGGGGTCTCGTTCTCTTCCTATGGAGCGGTCTCTTCAGCCAGATTCCTGAAATTTCCTGTCATCGGGGATGAATCTTCTCTTTCCTCTTCAAGATCCATGTTTGCTTCCTTCTCCCTTGCTTCTACACCTTCTCCTTCTTGTCCACCCTCCCGGGGACTTCTTTCTCTCTACACTTCTCTCTCACTTAGTATCTGACTGGCCAGTCTTTCTTATCTTCTCATCTTCCTCAGCTCTTCCATATGTCTTTCCTCTACTTCTCCTGGTTTGACTTATTTTCACAACTTATCGGATTGTTTTGCTACTTTCTTTATCTTTCCACGCCACCACTTCTCAACTATGGCAGCTCTTTTCAAGGCCCGCTCATCTCTTGAGTCCATTTCTTGTTGTTTCCCCCACCTGTCAAAGAACCCTTTCCCCGCTCTCAGGCCAAGACTCCACGCCAAACTCACCCTACCCCAAGCGAGGGTGTTTATGCTTCCATCTTAGTCAGGGAAATAGTCATCATCCCCTATTCCATCAAGAAAACTTGAATCCATAGGGTGATTTCTCTCAACAGTTTTCCCCTTGCGTCTTTCTTGAAATCCACTTCTGCTCATGAAAAATACTGGTGATTCTCAGCTGCAAACTCAATAATGTATCCTTCTAATGTGATATTGACCCATAAATCAATCGCTCACGTGACTGGACAATCCAGTCGATGAAGTGTTGCAATCTTTTATGTATCCCAAGTATAGGTCCTTTTGACTCCTTCTTGGAACTCTAGAGCTTCTTGGAGCCTATCTATCCAGTGGAAAAAATATTTTGGGAACTTATACCAGAATATATCGTACTGGTCGCTCGATCTTTCTGAGTAAAAGACTGTCTCCCAAGCATATTTCATAGATTTTCTTCTCATCTCCGCTTCTTTCCATATGAAGGTGTCGCAATTTCTCTCCCACCATTGGTCAATATTAGATCTCTAAATCCACGGAAGCATCCTCCCTACAGTTTCCAACAATGGAACCATTTTTTTAGTGCAAGATTTATCAGACCAGGTTCCTTCTCAGGTTACCAACAAAAGGTACCGTGTAGTCTAGAGCACTGTCATTTTCATCTCCTCCGAAGAGAATAAGTCTCACCCAAAGAGTGGCTAAGACAAAAGGATGGGGAAGGGAAAGGAGAATACTTAGGTGGGTTCACAGAACCTTCAAGATTCATCCTGATCTTGTGCAAGACAAACTAACTACAGACTATATTTGAGCTCATACATATAGGAAATGAAGCTACTTAGGTTGCGAAAAGAATTCATACACAGAAACATCATATGGAACTTGTGAAGCATGACGATGTACTGTAAAGATACAATGCAGAAGTATAAACACAGAATGACGCAACATATTTTGAAATTTTGGATCCTTATTCATGTATTATCTTCAAATCTTTCTCAATTACAATTTTAGAGATACAAAGTAGTGCTCTATTACAGACTCCTAGCTCTGGACCCATGTCGCAGAGCTCTATTTATCCAAAATGGGGTACATATTACATTTACAGAACTCAAGCCTGACCTAGTACTACTAACAACAACAAGGGGATAACCTTTTACAATCATGATCGAACCCTTTTACAATCATATTCATCCCTATATATAAGTTAAGTCATGTCTTCTGGCTTTGAGCTCGCATGCTTTCTTGTTTTGTTACAACTTCTCTTGCCTTGCTGACGTTGCGTTGTCCTTTTCACAACTGATTTCTTTTACTTTTCCTTGCTTTGTTGTCCATCTTCTTTGTAGCTTGCACAACTCGTACTAGACCAAAAATGGGACCGTAATCCTTCTTGCGTATCTTCCCATCCAAAAACGAAGGGCCCAACAAGTTGGTTATTTGCAAAAAAGGAAAAAGAGTTTTTTTTTGAAGTTCTTTATTGATTTCTTGAAACATAAGTAGCTTGTAGTCAAGTGAAAGTACGTTTTAAGTTTTCATTACAAGATCTTGAAAAAAATATTTAAAAAAAGAGTGGTAATTCGGTTGGGTGACAGGCTATAGCCTGTGGATTAGTTGGGAAACTTCCAATAGCCCGTAAATTCAACGAATTCCTTGCACTTTTTATTTTTTGCAACTTTTGCAAGTATACGCAGGCTGTAATAGTGAAACATGCATATGTACGCGAGTTGTAGTGGTGCAACTAGCATATGTACGTGGGCAGTAATGGTGCAGGATGCATACATCTTCTAAAAAATGGTTTTTTAAGAAGAGCTACTCATCAGTGCTTTGGAAAAAAATGGAAGTAAGAGGGCCAAGGCCATGTATGCATGAATAGAGAAATTCAGGGTTATAAATGTTACTATAAATTAAATATATCAAAATACAATTAGACGTTCATAAGATTACAATAATGCCATAAAAACTGGAGGCATATGAAAACAATCAAACCTAGAGTGTGTTGTTCCTCTGAATGTGTTGGGTCTGAGATCCCTCTGGATGTACGATTGTAAGAGATCCCTTCTCCTGCAATCACACTCAAAATAGTGATACAATTTATATATATATATAAGTACATACCTTCGACAACATCAGTAGGTTGTGGCACCATTCGACAACAATGATAAGAAATGTCAAACCTTAAAACTCCAAAGGTGCTCCACCTTGTAATCTAAGGGTAGTTGGAGATGTGTTAGGGTAAGTTGCACTAGGACATCCAAAAATTAGTCCCAACTCTTCACATAAACTTTCACTGCAACTGGAGTTGACACTGCAACTGGCACTACAACTGGTGTTGCAACTGGTACTGCAACTGGTGTTTCAAATGACACTGAAACTGGTGTTGCAACTAGAGCTACAACTAGCACTACAATTGGTGTTTCAAATGACACTGCAATTGGTGTTGCAAATGGCAGGAAGGAACTAGAACTGCAACTGGTGTTGCAACTAGCATGAAGGAACTAGAACTGCAACTGGCACTGCAGACCTAGGGTTTTATGAGGAAACCCTAATTTATCTACTTCAGAAATTTGTACATATGATTAGAGGAAGAGTTGTGCCCTGCTTAGGTGACCTTCTTAGTGATTTCAATAAGTGTTCAATGAACTTGACATTGGGGGAAACTGAGGATGTTCCTTCCAACAGTTAGATTGTTATGAAGGAAACCAACATTGATACCATGTTAAATTTTTACTTATACAACTAGCAGTTACGGTTCTTCTTTACTATTATAATCATTTAGCACATTAGCTACATAAATAGCATCACTGAAAGAGAGACAATCACAGAAACAATAGAGACACACAAATTATCATGGTAAACCCTCATGGGGGAGAAAACCCAGCAAAAACTTCCTCAATATAGATAGACCAAAGACCAAACATAAGATCCTCCTCTACTCTTTCACTAGGAAGAGTACCGCACAACTTGACCAAGAAATGCCAAGAGATAGACCATAAACCCTCCTTGACGTCACCCCTAGTTGTTGTAGCAGTTTCTCGAAAACTTGCACACTTTTTCATAGTTGTAGAGCTAGTGTGGTGAGTGTGTGAAAATGAGGCATTGACCTCTCTTATAAATAGTGGTATGGCCAGCCTATAATTAGGTCTGGCCAACTTATAATTATGTCTGGGTTGACCTGTCACTTTACCCTCTTAATTTACAATTAATTGTCAAGGCACAATAGGGCCAACTTTTACGAAGGCATAATAGGGCCTAATTAAATATAATATAATAATATTATTCAACTCTCTCTCATGTAGATCAAAGTTACAATATTTCAACACAAGTGAGGTTGGCATAAAGATGTCAAGTCTTGGGTAAATCATTTGGGTATAAAGGAAGAGGTTGCTTTGTAGGATAATGATAATATCAAGCATATTATTGCATCTAAATTCAAGGAGAATTTGTGGTAGAATAAATAATTAGAGGATACGAGAAAATTAAGCTACTATAACGAGGTGATCAACCCTAATCTAAAAGATCAAAAGTATCTCTTTGTTTGACTAGATTAAAGAAGAAAATCAACATTGCCAAAAAAATGTCAAACTCTCACAAGCTCCATAATGAAACTAGGCATTGGACAGTTCCCAAAACGTCGTGGGTCATAAGAATTTGTCATATTTGTGATAGTAAGAGGGTTGAAGATGAAAAACACTTTATCTTGGATTGTCTTGCATACACCCACATTAGATCACAATTTCAAAGTATTTGCTACAATACCGACCTTCCTAACATTTTCACTCATCAAAACTATAGTGATTTAGGAATGCTTCTCTTAAAGCTTTTCGAGTATAGAAATATAATTTTAAATAAACTCAAGTAATTTCCTTACCTTAACTGAGGTTTGATAAACCAAATTTAATCTTAGTACACGATAATCATCATCACCACTATCACATATATTAATGCAATATGTATTATATTAATTAATTAAAATAAAATAAAAAAACATATAAAAAATATAATGGATAAGATATAGTATATGATTTGTGTGGAAGAGATGTATCACTTAGACTCATGTAATATGTATTATATTAATCAATTAAAATTAAAAACATAATATCTTTTAATTTATAAAATTTTAAAAAATCATTACAAACTTATTTAATTATAAAAATAATTTAATAAATTAAAATACTAAAATCAATTTTAATAAAAAACAATAATGATCATCATCACAATGAAGACATTTAATTTAAATCGATTTTAATAAAAAGTAATAATGATCATCATCACAATGAATAAAAAGTAATAATGATCATCATCACAATGAAGACATTTAATTTAAATTAAAGGATGAAAGCATAAAATTAATAAATAAATAAAATATCTATACATACATTCCATTAACATTGATCCACATTTAATTTAAATCGATTTTAATAAAAAGTAATAATGATCATCATCACAATGAAGACATTTAATTTAAATTAAAAGATGAAAGCACAAAATTAATAAATAAATAAAATATCTATACATACATTCCATTAACATTGATCCTATTAACATTGAGAAGAAAAGTTTATGCACATAAATTTTCTATCTTAGTTTCTTAATATATAAAAAAAATCTAACATTACCCCTACACATATCTATCCATTTTAAGTAATTTTTATTTCAAAAATAATTATTTAATTAAATATATTAAATAAATATTTAAGTAATATAAATAAAAGATTTTCCCCAAATTACATAGTATAAAAATATTATAACAATAAGGACATCATTATTATTTACAATCATTATCATTAACAACATTTTTATTTAATTAAAATAAAATAAATTAATATATATATATATTTCATTTTCAATTATTTAATCATCTTCAAATAATAAAATTAAAAGATTATTATAACTAAATGTTTATTAATTAAATTTAATTTGAATGATTATGATTACGTGTCATCCTCTCAATCCAAATTCTATTAATATAATTAACATAACAAAAACTTCAAGTTTCTATAAAATCGAATTTTTATAAAATCCAATATATCATATCTTAAACAATATCAATCCAAATTACACCACCATATCTCTCAACCTCTACACCAATCTTAACCAATATCTCTCAACCTCTGTTTCCCAGCACCTGCTCTTTTTGGTGGATAACTTACATTGTAAATGATATTATACTCTATATAATATCGAGTGAATTTTTTTCATGGAAAAAAAAAAATAACCAATATTATCCCAAACTTAAATTACACCACCCTATCTCCCAATCTCTACACCAATATTAACCGCAAATTTTAATATAGAAAAATAATAGCAAACACTTACTATAATAACCATCCATCCTATTTCCTATGGTCTTCCTTTATTTTTGCCTACAATTGAAAGCAGATATTCATAAATATTTCAGTTGTACTAGAGAATTTCACTGCCATATGTCTCCATCAAACTATATTTACCTAAACGAAAAAGACAGCGAGTTACAACTTATTGTGTACTATTTTTCTACTTTTTATGTAACATACAAGTACCATTCTTCTATGGAGAGACCATTTGGCGGGTCCCACTTCAAGTTTAACCTTGCCTTCACTTTGAGTGTACGTCTCAACAATGGTATATTGTTGGTATCTAGAAGTTTAAACCAACTCGAGGTATGGTGTTCATCTCTACGAGATTAAAGTAGATCGATGAAACACAAGTGTTGCAGTTTTTTTTTTTAAATTATCATGATATTACCAACTATTAATAGAGAATGATTAACTATTAATAGAGAATGATTATAGAGTTATCTTAATTATTGATTAATAGATAATGATTATAGAGTTATTTTAATTATTGATTTGTAACTATTGATTTATTAGGCATAAGAAAACTTTGAAGTATTTTTTTATTATTATAAGTAAGAGTGTTATATAAACATGCATACATAGCATTTGGTAAATAATCACAATGTACAAATATATATAGAATCTCATTTATCTCCCTTTAATAAAAGTTAATTATTTAAATAAAAAAGTAAAAACATGTTTTAAAAGTAATAATTAAATGTATTGATCTCCGACAAATCATGGTATAATTTTTAAAAGATTCAACAATATTTATAGATTTCAATGTTTTCCCATAACCAAATTGGATGGGACGATTCATTTTTTTTTTGTTTTCCAGCAGAGATTGACTTTTTGCATTAATGAACATAGTAGATCCATACAAATTGGCAACATAAGAGCTCATGAAAACAAAAAATAAGTGCTTTCTCTTTCGTGATATGGTCATGTACTATGTAATAGCTTTATGAGTCTTTTTTAACTTTCCACTGGTTACTTGAGTCCATCTCTTGGGATTATCTTGAAACATAGTGTTTGGTGCATGTATTGGAAAGCCTTTGCTTCAACCCTTATGGAGTGACCTTGCCAAGTTCCATATATCCAATCGCTAGTTTCAATTGTAATGTTTACTCATCTCTCAATAGTTTTGTTTTACCACCAATTAGCTCTTTGTTGGAATCCTCCAAGTCTACTAGTTGGATGGGAGAGGATGCTTCCTTTGTCTAAACATCCATGCAACACATATAAGCTTTGCATGTCCTAACTACTATGATATATCCTACAAAGGGTGAAAATTCAACTTCATACTTCCACCTTCTTCTTGAAATGGTTTTGGAGACTCCTTTGGTGGCAAAAGAATTGATTTCTCATTGGGATGATATGGCGCCCCTTCCATAGGGATGGTTGGCTAAAGATCAAGGATCTCTTCCAAGGGATATTCTTTTTCTATAAGATGTTTTTCCTTGGTGCCCTTTCACCATATAGGATTCCTATGGCTTATTTCTCATTGAAGGGTCATCCTCCTAATGATGTTTAGGGCCTTAGGCTATCACATCCATGTTTTGTAAATACGCTTTTCATATAAAGGTGGTCTACACATGGTCCATTGACTATTTCTAGACTTAACCCTTCTCTTATGGTCATACCTCTTCTAAAAATCCTTTAGAGAAGTCCATTTCGACACAAATCCATGCATAGGTAGTGATATGCTTCTTCTATCTTTCTTCCCCATAGAAGTGGAATTTGCTAATGGAATTCCTAATAGCACTTAGATATTCATAAGAGTAGAATTGGAGAGGGATATTAGGGAGTCATACCTATAGTAAAGCTAATAAAAGAGTGGGATCAAAGTAGGAAACCAAGGTTTCATGCATAAAATAGAGTACTCCTAGAACCAAGGGCCTAAGGTTGGGATGAGATCCATGTTTGAAACTAAATCAAATTCCACAATGAGGATCCTTTTACACATAGGTCAATAATGGCTTCATCTTGGAGGAATGGTGTCCAAGTTAGAGAAATCCATTAATGGAGACTGACCAACGGGGGGAAACCCATTGAAATGACAGATATGTCTGTGAGGCAGGTAAGAATATGTTTGTTCAAAGGGATTTATCGTCATAAGGATGGAAGGGATGACCATCATCTTTACCATCATGTACTGCTCTGAAGAGGAATGTTTTATAGACAACTAAACAATCGCCATATCCACAAAAGAGATGGCATCCTTAAAAAAAATTGACGGGTTTGCAGGAGCCATACTTAGAGAGAAGCCCCATGCACAACACTAGAAATGGATCCAACCAACATCGAATCTTGAAGGAAGGATGTACCAAGAAGCTCTAAGGAATGACAATGAATGCCCTCAAAAGGATGTACAACAACTAAGGAAAAACCCTAACTGCTCAAAAACATCACACCTCTTCCATTCTTTATAAGATCTCTTAATTATCCTCCATATAATGATTATATTGTTGGAAATTAATTGTATCTACAAATATTATAATCCGAAGACCTATTTATTATAAATTCTAAAAATTTAAATGTTCACAACTTTTAATCTATGAATATAAATCTTAAACTAAAACACCAAATTAGTATGTTTAACAATGTATTTACATGATTTAATACTTAATTATTTTAAAATTTCAATTTTTTATAAAAATATAATGATATAACAATACGATTATTTTCTTAATATTTTATTTCTATAAACATCTCAAACTTGTGTTTTGAATTTTAAACATTATCTACCTCTAACTATAATTTATGTATTATTGTAATATTAATCATTGACGTTTATTAAATCTTATTTAATTTAAAATCATAATTGCCATGCTTCCACATGTAACGGTTACATAACTAACCAACACACACAAAGTCAAGAAGAACTATGCTATTCATAAGTTGGATTGTCCATGAAACTCCCTCGCTAATATTTAAGTTGTACTTAGAAAATTTGCCACTCCATCAAATTATATTTACCAAAACGAAAAAGACAGCGTATTCTGTACTATTCTACTTTATATGTACCATTATTATTTTCAGAGACCATTTCGGATGGTGGGTCGTAGTTGAAGTTTAACCTTGGCTTCACTTTGAGTAAGCATCTCTACAATGGTATATTCTTCATACCTAGGTAATTGAGCCTACTTCAAGTTTGAAAAGAAAGAGTTGTACATTTTTTTGTAAATTATCGTTTAATGGTTAAGAACATGTGTTTCCTCTTAAGAGGTCACAAGTTCAAATTTCGCAGGGGGTAGGGTATGTATACTTCCATAGACTTTACCAGTCAAATCGTTGGGCGGAGGGGGTCCCTTGGCCCGCAATCAAGGTGGTCTCATACACCAGTTTGGTGTCTGGCTTGGTCGTGACCTTAAAAATGGATTATTATTATTATTATTATTATCATGATTACCAATTATTAATGATAAAGTTTATAGTTTGGTTTCAATTATGGGATAAAGATTATATATTAATCTTAGTTATTGATATATTAAAAAATAAAAATTGAAAAATAAATAAATAACAAATCTAGAGGGGGTAGGGTATGTATACCTTCGTAGATTTTATCAGTCAAATCATTGGGCAGATGAAGTCTCATACACCAATACACCAATTTGATGTGTTTGGCCATGACCTTATATATATATATATATATATATATATATATATATATATATAGTCATGATGCAATGAAAGTTAACTATGTTTTTTCTAAGTAATAATTAGATGATGCAATGAAAGTTAACTATGTTTTTTTTTTTAATTAATAGTTAGATGTATTATCAAAACTTTTCATTGGGAATTATCCAAAGAACTATGGTACAATTTCTAGAAGATACTTCTAAAATCCAGTTTTTTTCTCATAATCCAGTTCTAATATCTAATTACACATGGGGTTAGTCTAGAGATCTGCAGATCCGTTCCCAACTACAAGATTAATGCATGCTAACACAATTCATCATACTAACCTGCAAAAGAGAGTCAAAGCGATTAAATTGCAACAACAAACTAATTAACATAATAAAAATGCATGTACAGGAAAATAAAGAGAACAAGTAAACTATGAAATGCATAAACAAACACAAAGACAGTTACCAGACTGTTGGTGGGCCCCCAACAAGTCGTGGTCACTTTCTAAAAGCACACCACATGCTCAACAAGATGAATTCACCATAAAAACTCAAAAACACGGTTCTTGTATAATCTGGCAATGTAAAATGGCAAAACAGAGTAAAACCATATTTCTACCTATCACATTGATGCTTCTGCGACTTAACTTATGTCTAACCACCTCGGTGGTATTTATAATGTTTACAGACCAAGTGGTCGACCACATGAGGATCGAACCACTTCTAAATTCGACAATTTGCATTAAATGATGCCCTAGCTGATAAAACAGAGCGAGCCAATAATCGCTTAGCTGAACAACTAAAACTAAGTTGTCAGGAGCTCAGTAGTTGGAGGGGGAAAGCATGAACAAAACCCATGTTCCCGATTCGTCCATCACTAGCTGCCAATACCATAACCACCAAGTCGCCCTCCATTTTTGTGCAAAACACAGTGCCAGATCGGGTACCAGAACAAGTGCTGGAAGGAGTGCCGGACTGAGTGTCGGAAGCAGAAACATAGTGCATTTTTGCCTTGTAACATCAAAAAAACATGAATCAGATCCTTGGAAGTGTAAAAACATGATGAATTATACTCGATACAATCATTAAACATGAATCATACGTACCTTATGTCGATCATATCGTTTTAACATAAAATTCTTCAAAAAGATCCTTCAAAAGATGAAAAACACATATGTACATGCGAAAAACTTGTATAATAACCGTCATAAAAGTGATCATATCTCGGGCCCAACATTACCCCCACACTTACGATTTTGCAGGTCCCACTGCAAACAAAAAGAAGTTACCCCTCGTGACTAGGCTTGCTAAGGAGGATCGGCTTTAGAAGCCTCTCCTTCTTGTTGTGAAGACTTTGCCTTGTGCCTCTTATATTGCTTCAGTTGTGCTCTGAGGCTGTGGTTGGATTTGGTCATCCCATCGACCAATCGTTGAAGAGAGTTAACTTTTGTTTGAAGGACTGCATTGTCATGATGAAGGTGTGTATCTATTGTCTTCCTTTCCTCCAACTGTTGGAGACGCTGATGGTTTTCCTTTTGTAGCTCCTCTATGGTTGGGGCATAACCAGTGATATCTGAGGAAGTCTTAGATCCTTTGAGGGATGTGGACAATCTATCAATTTTAGGATCTAGAGTAGGCATGGGTGAAGTAGGAGTGATGGGAGATCGGTAGGGTGAGTTAGGTTCTGATTTTGTTTTCCTTAGTGGCTCTAATACATCCGCAGAAACTTCCCTAAGTTTCTTATGAGGGCTCTCAAGGTTGGAGGACACTTGGATAGGGTCCAAAGTAGGTGGAGGTTTTTCATAAGGCTTGGTTCTTGTGCTCCAGGTACTCTTCCGAAAGGGTCCTTTACCAAATCGATTGGCCTCTTTTTTGTGGGAATGATGGGAAAGTCTTGCTACATTACTTCTTGGAGATTTTTAGGTGTAGCATCAAGAGAGAGTGAAGGTATTGGGGGGTTAACAATAGGCTTCTTTTGGTCTTTGCTCTTGGTCTTTTTACCCGATGAAGAAGTAGGGATATCAACAAGCTTTTGGTATTGTTTTGACAAAGAGAGGGTTTGTGCAAGGGGGTTTGGAGTTCTTGGAGAGAGAGGCTTGGATGGAGAGATAGTTTTTAGACTAAGTGGATTTTTTCCGATCTTAACTGTCAAGTGAGGGTTTGAAAATTGGTAGATAAAGGCATCCCGATTTTCCCCCTGTTTCTTTAGTTCGGCTAGAACGAGGAGTTTGATCAAGCCATGGTGGAAGAGACTATTGTGGGGGTTAGTCACATTCTTCCTCACTTGAGAGGACATCTTCTCCAAGCTTTTGAGAAAATAGAAGGGGAAGTTCAAAGGTTTGTTGAACAGAAAATGAGCCAACAATCTAAAATGACAAGCTTTAAGGTGGAGTATCTACCTTCACATGTAATTCACCTTGTGATGACGATGAGGGGGTTGATCAATTCCACCTTTATCCACTCCTTAGAATACCCTTTTGCTCCTGAAATGCTCTTGAATTCAGGCTTAAACACCCTGTTATAACTTGAGCGCAACAATTAGTGGTTTTTGAACCATCTATCTCCCATCCTTGGGAGCTTTATGGTTGCAACAATGGACTCTTCTGAAACTTCAAAGGTAAGAGACCCTACATGTGTTGTCTTACCATCGAAACCAACTACAAATTGCATGGAGAGGCTGTCATCATGGCCCTGCAAGCTAGACAAAAATGGCCCCCAGCCTGTGTGCAAAAGCACTTCTCTGCACTGTGAAAATTCAGGAATGGAAAACAATTCTACATAGGAGGAGGGTTCATACCTCCTGAGCATTGTGTCAGAGGTGAAATTTACCAAGCAAGGGCGTAATCGAGCCAAACGGTGGCACAAATTGAGCACAGGATGAATGCATTTTGAATAGGGGATGAAATGGTAGAGGTTGGGCACGATTTCTTAATGCAGGGGAGAGAAAATGGCAAGGGAAAATGGACATAATGGTTGCCCAGTCCGATTTTGAATGCACTTATGGTGGAGTGCGTTGCACACATGTGCGCGCAAGATGCCATGTGTGGGAAATTCGAATTTGATGGCTCGTTTTGGGGTAATGTAATGATGCATGGTTAGATCAATGTCCAAGTCTTTTGACTTGGAAATTTGATCATAAACATATGGAGCATCTACAATAAATGTCTGAAACTAATTCAATTGAATGTAATTGAGTTCTGGTTACCTGGAATCTAGGACAGTTACTGGTGTGTAATTCACATGGCACTTCATTCGACACCTCATACGACATTCCATATGGCACCACATACAGTACTTCATCCGATACGTCTGTGTTAAATATATTTTCACTTCCTGTAATGGATAGCCTACAAATTAAATGTTTTTGACAATCACAGTGGTAAATGAGCAGAGGCAAAATGTTCCCTTGTTGTTGATTTTGTCGTCATGCTCACTCAATCCTCTTGCATATGACATATAATGTCAAACCTACAACGAATAGGTTATATAAAGGATAAAACATGTATTGTCAATCCTATAATGCACATCTTGTAATGAAAGATAAATCGATAAAGAGTGGTCTGTTAAGTATATGTTCAGTAATTTATAGCACACAAGAGTTAATCATAAAAAATAAAATAACTATCAATGTAATAACCTGTATCATAGAAATAATACAAAAATTCTTGCAAAGATCTACTTCTCTAGGCAATGATCATTTGTCAGCTCATG
>SNQJ01S0203946.1:0-16617 GCA_010110895.2 Picea sitchensis
AGAACCAATAAAGCTAACCCAATCTCAAGCTAACAAAATCTCATCCAATCTAACTTTCTCCATGATAATTCCTTTCCTTATATAAGTTG
This sequence comes from Picea sitchensis, assembly GCA_010110895.2. Lineage (NCBI taxonomy): Eukaryota > Viridiplantae > Streptophyta > Pinopsida > Pinales > Pinaceae > Picea > Picea sitchensis. The sequence goes on from SNQJ01S0203946.1 coordinate 90, forward strand.
AAGAAGATAAGGTGAGGAGGTTAGGATGATCCCACTAAATCATGAAAGTGAGTATGATCCAAACCATTCGGATGCCACCTCACCATAGAAGCTTCTCCTTCTAGAAGATTCGCGAAAACGCTCATTTTTCCCACGTGCTGGAATTCTCGCACCCTGGCTATAGTGCAACCTGCGAGAACGGGTCATTATCGCACCCTGGCTATAGAGAAACCTGCGAACACCTCGCACCCTGGCTATAGTGAAACCTGCGAGAATGGGTCATTCTCTTACCCTGCCTATATAGCAACCTGCGAACTTCCCTTTTTATAAGGTTTTTACATAGGAAAAAACAATTTATTTTCTCAGGAGAAGTTCTTCTCCCTTCTCTCTTTAGGAACTCAGGCCACTGACCCCTATGAAGGCAACAGATAGGTTTACATCATTAACGATCATAGGGATGACAAAAATAATGCGTAACACTAAGGTGGTTGAGCCTCTCAAAGCCTATAAAAGGAGGCATTCTCATGGTAAAGGGGGGAGAATATCAACAAAAATGTATTGTCACTTTGATCGTGGATCTTTCAAGCAAGGGTTTGGACAAGGAGGACTTGGAGAGGTTGTTGCAATTGCATCTACAAATTGTAAGTGCCTTGTAATTTTCTCATCAATATATGCTTGGCTTTTTTCCTTCAAGTTTGTGTATGCTTGCATAGGCTTGTCTTTTCTTGATAAATGTAGTTTAAACTAATCTTAGTAGAATAGGAAGCATGCTTCGTCTTTGATGTCTATTGAATTACAGATCTCATTAAAGGGCCTGAAGATCAAATTCATCCTGGACTGAGCAAGGACAAGCTTCAGAAAAAGGTACATGATACTTTCTTCATCTTTTTCCTTTGACTAGTTTAACTACATTTAAAGGAATTCCAATGTCCAATGTTAGCATATTTTTGTCTTGGTAATAGAGGTCTAGGATCCAAGAGGACATTCACTTGTCCGTGGGAGAATTTTCCTACAACATAAATTGGCGACTCCACTAGGGATCAAAGATTTCAGTTTTTGTTTCTTTCCTTGGTTTTTTCTTAGTTTTTGTTCATATTCAGATCATGCTTGCTTTATTTTTTCTCTTTTATACAGCTATTGTTAGTCCTGAAGTCATCTCACACAGACTATTGATCAAAATTCCTGAGCTTTTATTTTCTAGGTTGATTATTTTTCTTTCTGAGAAACTCGTTCCCTCTCCCTTTACATCCAAAGTGTTGATTTTAGTATCAACCCTCCCTTGCAGTACTTTAGGGAGTATTGTAGCGCTCTGGTGTGGATATAACCACAGTGCCAATTTTTCTCCTTTTTGAAAAATTGTTGAGTACCTTTGTGCTGGATGTAATTTTTTGGGTTTTTCTTTTAGCTCAGGACTTGTTTTGTCAGCTTATGTCATCTATCAACCTGCAACCTGTTTCTTTTTAATACTTTTTTTTATTTTTTATCTTTATTTGGATTTTATAACTATTTCCTTGTTACAAAATCACTCTTTCTCTTCAAGATTTTGGGTTCATTTTGATACTTTTTCGTTCATCTGATCGGTTGAAGGTTATTACAAGGAAACTCATGAATCTCTTTACTGTTCTAATTGGTCTTTGATCTTTGTATCTTTCCAAGAAAATTTCTCAAATGTGTTTTGTTGTTTTTGCGTCCCTTTTGGAACGTTTAGTTTGTTTTTTCTTCTTATTGATTGTTGTGAGAGTGCCTTTTTGTTTGTATGATTCTTGCATCCCATTGTCTAAAAGTTGCAATAGTGAAATATTTGTGTTGGCATGAGAAGAATTAAACCAAATCAATTCACATTCATAATCAAACAAAAGGATACTTTTTACGATTGGTTTTTGGGATACTAGAAGTAATTTCTGAATGATTTAACATTGAAATGGATTCTTGTTGAAAACAATTGCATGAAATTTCTACTTTTTTGTGTTTGGTAGTTAAAGAAAGAAAACTCTTCTTCTTCCCATAAATAGAAGTTCATCAAAATAAACGTTTTCTTATCATTATTTTTCTTCTTTGGGATTCGAGTCATAACATCATTATTTTCCCTCTCATTTACCTCTGAGTAAAGAACAACCACTAAAATCAATGCTAATTAAAAATCGATCTAGAAACTTTTTCTTTTTAGATTCTTCCACCAACATTAGACTAGGATTAGCGCTTTGGATTAGGATGTGAGTATAACTCTCCAAAGAATTCAAAACAAACTTAGCATCTTGCAATAGGGAGAGTAAATCCAATTTTCGTATAAGCATAGCTGGGATCCCCCTCTCACATAGGGGTTACGCATGAGGTCGCGTTCGGGAGAGAAACAAAGATTATCCCTCTGAATTTTAACCATTCATAGTAGTAAGATTGTATTTTGGGGGTTCTTATTGAGTTCCAACTGTCTTCATTTGGTCTTGGTCCCTCATGAATTCTGAATCCGTTTAGGGTCCTATGGAGTTCTACCGGTCCACTTGTCCTCAGTTCTCTTGAAGAATTTCAGACTTGTTATCCTTCCCATACGTTCAGACTAGACAATTGACTGTACCCACCTAGATATTGACTGTGAGTTGGTGTCCTTAGTATCCATAATATTTAGGGTCCTCACATAAGGTAACGGTGAAGGGAAGTCTTCATTGTACCTAGAACATACGTTGGTCAAACTCACTCGGGCTCCTTGGAGGGTAAAGCCATGTTTATTGTGTGGAAGCTTGCACCAAGGTATAAGTCCATCAAGCAGGTTGCCAATGTTACTGTTCCACCCACTCATATCCTATCCCATTCTCAATTTGGTCACACGATGTTGGATTTTATCACTAACTAGTATGGTCATTGATAGAAGGTTTTGTTTTCTTGTTGGTTCTTCTAGATTTTTAGTGTGTGTTGTTTGTTTACTTAATCATTTTTCATGATTGAGAGTGTAGATTATAAATGTATTCGTAGATCATGTAGGATGCAAAGGTTTCCTTTGGAAGGTTATGAACCCTTACCTCCTAATTCACCTGAAGACATTTACCATGAAGAGGTAGAAAATCGCTCAGATGATGGGAGCGTTGCTACTCCTTTGTTAGAAAATCTTGAAAGTGCCTTGGTTACAGTTGAGGATCACATTCCTCATACTATCCCTATGTCATAAGGTCCTATCGAACTACTCCTTGTTCAATTGGACTCATTTAGTAATGTAATAGAAGAGGAATTTCCTCGTCTGTTTTTGAGGCCAAACACTGAAACATAGATGGAAGACACACAACATGATTATGATCAGTACACAAATCCTGTCTAGTCTGCTGACATGGTAAATCCACAACAGAAACATGTTAATTCCATATGGAGGACGCCATTGGGATGTGATCTTTACGAACATTTCAACTTTAGTCAACCACCTCTTGACACTCATGACCCTCTTGCCTTTGTTGTTGTTGAGGCAGGATCGTCCGGTCAGACTATTGATCATCCCATCGAACAAGTAGTCAATCATGTTGCTACATCAACCTCTGTTGTTGCTGAGGCAGGATTGTCCGGTCAGACTATTGATCATCCCATTAAATAATTAGTCAATCATGCTACTACATCAGCCTCTATTGTTGCTGAGGAAGGATCGTCTGGTCAGACTATTGATCATCCCATCGAACAAGTAGTCAATCATGCTGCTACATAAGCACAAATTCAACATAAAAATGGAGTCGTAACACCTAATCATACACAAGGTACTTCAACCATTCCTCCCACCACTACACATTTTCACACTACCTCTCCTTATGTTCCACAGAATTTGGTTGGAATGCCTATACATCAGATAATGCAGAACCCTACCATACACACAATTAGCTGCGGGAAACATCCTGACTGGTGGGCAACCATCATCTAGTGGGTCTGTCCCCCCTCCTGGGGGACATCCACCCTTACACATACTCGTCATGGACAACCTCCTTTTATTGGTCAAACCATTGTTGTTACTCAACCTATGGCAGGGGGAAAACCTCGTTTTGCTGGAAACCCTTCACAATCCTGGGGATCACCTCAAGGAGGTATGTTTCATCAACCTTACCAAGGAGGGAAATCATACCATAACCCACAAGGAGGAGTACCAAATCCTATTCCTTATGGATTATATTTTGGACAACCTTATCTGGGTGTCCCAAATACCACCTCGGGTCCTCAAGGACAACAATCTTATCCTCCCCAAGGGTCAATTATTTAACCTCCACAGTAACAACATGTTTACCCTTTTCAAGGGCATACTTTTTATCCACCACAACCTAATAAACCAACTTATCCTCCACATAACCAACCGAGTTTCCCTCCGTTCATGAACATTCCTCAACCACAATCGAATCATGCCTATACCGATCAACAAAAACCATATATGGGAGGGCCTACTAGATACAATTATCCACCTCAACTAGTTTATGGCCCCACTTGTGTCCTTATGCCGCATCAGTATCACCCTCAGGTTAACCAACAACTACCATTCCTTGCCACACTAGATCTACCGGACTTATATCAGTTGACAAATGATCACATACTACATTTTCCTTTTTGGCTAATAATTCCTGCTAAATTACCTTCTGACATCCCTAAGTTTGACGGTAAACCTGGAAAAGACCTGAACAATCATGTTATGGAATTTCATCTATGGTGTTCATCAACCTCACTAATGGATTATTCTATACAATTGCGTCTTTTCTAGTGCACACTCATGGGCTCTGCAACCAAATGGTACAATGAACTTCAACATGGTACCTTTCAATATTTCAACTCCCTAGTTATGGATTTTCTCATGCATTTTCAATTACCCATTCATTACAATATTGGTACATAACTCTTAACCTCATTTCGTCAAACGAAATTCGTACATATCTCTGATCACATTCATGAGTGGAGACGACATCTAAGGTTCATTAAAGAGACCATTCCTAACCATTTATTGGAAGAATGGTTTACTAAATCTCTTTTACCCCCAATTTCTCGTGACGTCACCATGGGTGGTGTTGGAGCCGCCTTCGTTTTTTTAGCCTGTTTAAAATTTCATATCTTAATGCTTGAAATCGAAAGCTAGTTTTCATATTTTCCTTTATTTTTCCCAAAATCTCGAAAGTCTCATCACGGAAGCAGTGATGGATATCATACTCTTAAGGCACGATTTGTTTTCTTTTAATCGTTTAAACGAGTCTCTCCTTTTTACCTCGGGATGTCACATGTCAGAAGTTATAAATCACATAGTTTACAAGTCCCGAGGGGAGAAATGACGAACTAGTTTTAAAAAAGTTTACCCAGATCATTATTGAGAGTAAAAATACTATAAACCACAGTTAAGCATCATTGGGATTTCATGTCTCGACATTTGCTAGCTCCAAAAGTCTTACCGTCGTAACCTCGATAGCCGAAACCGTGAGATTCTTGTTTTAGTAACCCGAGTTAATGTTAAAGGTAAAAAGTTTAGCCACGGTTAAGCTCTGTCGGGAATTCGCAACTCGACGTGTTTTTCCTTAAAAGTTATACCTTCGAAGCCCCGAGTCGCGAAGTCGCGATATAAATATAAATGTAATTAATTAAACACTTAATCTGGTTTTATCCTCCAATTTAATTAGATCATATCATCACGATCTCGCGATTTTTCAATTCGGCATACAAGCCTCCCGGAAGTTATACCCTCGAAGCCTCGAGTCACGAAGTTGTGATATAAATAACAACGTAATTAGATAAATGCCTAATCATGGTTACGTTTTTTATTAACCAAATCTAATTGTCGCAATCTCAGGTTTTAGAGGTTTAAAGGGTTAAAGTGAAAGCTCCTGATGAGGTGAATGCCAAAAGATTAATTAACATTAAAAAAGGCCTGATTAATTAAGCTAAGACAACATTTCCATTGTCCTAATATTAAAATTAATATGCACAGTCTCTGAGGCGATTTTAAACCTTCTTTGCGCCAACTTGCATGACGAACTGGAAAAATTTATGACATTAATTAGAAATGAGGCGAATTGACAGGTAAGGGTTTGGTTTTTATTGCTAAATTTATATTTAAGAACGATTTGACCATTTTTTCCCTAAGGATGACCTAGTTTTAAATAGTCCAAGACATGGATTTTTTATTTGTTGTCTCAAATTTCATTTCTATTCTACGCAGAGCCAACTTTTCGCGAGCGAACTAATTTCTGTATGTATACGTATTTTTATCGTAGAAGAGATAAAGTATAATCCCCAACCATGGCCCCGCGAAAAGCGTCTAAAGCCAATGTTGAGGTTTCAGAACAAGGTTCAAACAACGTTTCTGATACTTCACCTCGAAGTGTCGACTCTGTTAGGACCTGGTCATATATTTATGAGGTTCTACAGTCTGAATTGGTAGATGTTTCGGATGATTCCAGTGAAAATGAAAAAGACGACCTGATCACCAAGTATAAGATCATCATCCAGGCTCAAATGCATAAAGTAGCAACTAGGCCACGTCTGCTCCCTTACTACGATATGATTCAGTGGGCATTAGACCATGTAGATATACCAACCAGAACCATCGTCAATGAGCAGAGGGTTACCATTGGGACTTTTAGACCTGAACAATTGCAGACTATGTACAAGTTTCCAGCCGTGTCGGAATTTGTTTACAATGCCGAATTCCTGGAGAATTTTAAACATAAGGAATGTGTGCAATACGATAAGACTATGTTTGGTTTAATCAAATATTGGGTTTCACACCCTGCGAAGTTTAGGGTGGAGAGTAATGGTATATATTCAATAGCTTCTCTGGAACCACAGTTCAAATATATTGCTATGATGACTTGCAGATTATATGGGAGAGAGGACACCACACATTGTTTCCTTCAGTGGGTGCCTCTAATTCACATGGTCGTCGAAGGATATTCCTTCGACTGGGCTAAACTATTAACTGATAGTTTGACCAGTCGAGTTACAGAGTATTGAGCACAGAAGGAGAGCGAAAAGATTGCTTCATTCTTTATGACCGCGTATATCATGGATGTCGTGTGTTTTCTGACACCTTTTCCCTTGATGAGTTGGAGTTGGACTCCATCTGAGGCTTAGCCCATCCACGTTTACCATTCAAAGCTATGGGAAGACAAAGCCTTAGATTTAGTGTATGAAATCTTTAACTGGATAATGGTACCGCTGCATTTCACTATCTTCAGCCACCCGCCACCTAGGATCTCAGATAGTATCGCATTAAATCTGAGCAGTATAGCTGACTGGTACGTGGAAGTGCAATTTTCATATCTCAAGGTTTTTGGCACTTATGTTCCTCCGAATGCCTTACCTTTATTCATACCCGATAGGCTGGCTTGCTGTGAGATTGCCAGACAAACCATAATCGGTGGCGTCAGCAAGAAGCTTAAGGGATATTCTAAGAAGGTATGGCTACCTTTTCCTATTCATTTAAGTTCCTATTCTTCTTTAGATTTCGGGCATGCTAAAGCTGAAGCAGCAGCCCTGGAGGACCTGAAATTGGTTCATGTCGAATTCAAAAAGAACGATCCACAGAGGGTTGTAAGTAATCACTTAGCCAGTTGCGGGCTTAAAAGGTTCGAACATGAAAATTCATCCTCGGATGAAATTTTCCAAGGCACGAGATCTTATGCCGAGGTTTTGGCTCGGATACAAGCCCTGACACCCGAAGAGATGGCCGATGTTTTAAAATTCCAAGAACGGAGTTGTCTTCCCCGAGTATTGTGGGGTGAGAATCCAATAACAGTAGAGGTGCAACAAAAATAAGTCGAAGGCTCCAAAGATATAGCACCCAGACAAGAAAAACATCAGGACAGGGGAGAGCAAACTGGGAGTTCGAAACCAGAAATGAAAACTCCTGATCCGCCGAAAAAACCGACTCCAGATGCCACTCCTAGCCAATCAACTAAGAAAATCGAAAATCCCATCGCCTCCATCACTCCCTTACAGTCAACTAAGGGGAACATAGACGCAGGGTGGATTTTCAATGAAGAATTGAGACCTATAAGGATGGAAGAGCTTTCGCCAAATGAGTTCTTTTTTGATAAAAAGAGAAAAGCTATGGTAAAAAGAGAATTCTATCAAGAAGAGGGATCAACGGCCAAGAAGTTCAAGGTGTTGACCGATGGGAAAGATATGAAGAAGGAAGAAGGAAGAATTCACAACAGAAATAGCTGGAACGTTAGGGGCGTATGCTACGACAAACCAATTTTCAGTCGGGGTTTTGAAAAATCAGCTGAAGCGAAAAAATTTCCTCATCAAAACCTTAGAAGCTAAACTAGTTATAGCAAAAGAAGCTGCTAAAGACCAGGCAAACATAGGAATAGAACAAGCAAGGATGGCCGATAAAAAGGAAATTGAGCCTCTCAAAGCTAAGCTCAAACAAGCAGAGTTGGTAGCTCAGACTAGTCAAATACAGGTAGGCCAACAAAGAGACTTGATAGGGCAGTTACAGGTTAGATTAGAGTCTATTGAAAGCCAAGTTATAAATATCAGGATATTCCAGTCCCAGGCTATGGAGATTCGGAGTAGGGTTTCTGCAGCCTAGTGAAGTTTACTTGCCAAGGCAGAGACGATTCGGGACAATTTTTTGCTTATTGATCAAGTATTAGAAAATTTATCTGTCAGAGAGATAGAAGCTGGAGCAGCTCAGGTCGCATTTCAAGAGGCTGTAATAGCTACAACAAACAGGGAATCGGGAAAAAGTTCTAAGTTTTCCATTTCAGAACAGTAATATTTTGTTGAAAGAATGGGAACGCTGCATATCAGAAGGCAAATTGCAAGCCAAGAAGGTAAGGAAATCCTATGAAGAGGCTTTTGGTTCTATAGATGGAAATTTGTTAGGCATTGATAGTGAGAGTAATGCTGAGACGCTGAACCAAATGAATATGGAGAAACTCTCGCTTGATATAAATGAGAAAGAAAAAAGAGATTCGGCCAAAGTCTCACAAGTAACTCTGGCATACATAGTTCAAATAGATAAATGGATTGTTAAACCAAGTGTGCAATTGTGCGCTATTGACACCCTAGACCGACAGATGGAACAAAGGTTGCCGCAATTAGTCAGAGATTGTTACATTTTTTAGGCCAAATGTCAAGCGGAACCTTCAAGGTTGATATCTTGGCTGGTGGAAAAATGTGTCACTTTTACCGAGCATGCGAGAGGGCAGGATTCTGGTACCAAATAAAGACATAGGATAAAGAAATGAAATGATTGATCTTCTTCTCGTTGTAACTAAAAATCCTGGAACGATTGGGATTTCATCATATGTAAATTTGTATAAATATACAATAGAAGAAAGAAAAAGAGGTTGGACCCTTTTGGGTCGATTGTAATAGAGATTTTTCTCCCTCGAGAGTTAATACAAAGAAAATCCGAAGATTCTTGATTCCTTCACGACTGTGTTATGAGTTTGTTTCCTTGTATTTCATATCTAATTTCATTTCATATATGTATCTGATGAATGTTTCGTTATAATTTAGTACAATATCTACTATAGTGAATTAATTTTAGTTTTCTATATCATTTACTGTTTTTCCTCTGTACCGGCTATTAGCAGGTATAAGACGAGTGAACACTTTAGATTTATATATATATATTATGCTTCATCAGGTTATTTCTTTATCTTTTTTCTTCTTCTGTTTATAAGTGAGATTCTCCCTTGATAGGAGCCTTACATGATAGACAACTTAATGTTTTTCTTACACCTCATATACATTTATTAAAATATAACTCAGTTACGGGAAAGGGCCTTTGGTTTGCATCCTGTTTTCACTATCGGAGCTATAACTCTCCTTTATACGACCGAAATCGAGACAGCGTCTAAAAATTTTATTTGAAATTTTCTTATCATTCTGTTCCTCTATGACTATCCCTCTGACAAGACAGCCTAATATCCAACCCGAACTATTAGATCAAACACATATTTCCTTGAATCTTTTTGATACTATTCTTAAAACAACCACTACCCGGGTAGAACTGGAACGTTCATGGGCATTGATTGAAAGGGACATAAACATCCAGGAACAGTTGGAAGCTAGACAACAACCTAGAAATCAACCCTAGTTTCTCTTGCCGAAGGTTGACATTTATTCCTTCTCTACCCCTTACTCACTTTCAGATGCCTAGACACTATACTTCTAAGCCCTTAGTATAGACTCTAGAACAACATATTTTTGGCACCGTTGCTGGGGAACGAAGTTATGAAATCATTTTCCCTGGGAAAACAACATTTTTCATTGAAAGTGCCACCCTTTGATAGTGAACAAAGAGTGCACACCTTTTAAAGGCTTTCCAATTTTTCTCTTCACGACTACACGATTAATAAGCTGGCATCTGGACGAAGGAATACCAGGAGAAACCCAGATGGTAAACAGACCACACCCATTACCAATCCTGGGAAGATTTTAAAGGCGAGAGGCTCTCTTAAGCCGACACCTGTAGTCTATCAGCTTAAATACCCACAACTGAAGACCAAGAGTTCTTTTGAACCTTCAAGTTCACGTAGCCCTCTTTTTGACACTAAAGATATAACATCAAACTTCGATGAATTTAGAAGCGAAACCCATCCGATAACCTCTGTAGAACATAAAGGAAAAAGTCCTGTAGAAAATTTATCTACTGTCGATATATCGTCGACTCTTCAGTTGAATTTCGTGACCTCACACAGTCTCAAAGAATATTTCACACTTCTAGTTTCCACACCTGTTGGTTCCCCTGACTACATCTCTTGCAAGTCCGAAGAGCCAAACCCTCGCATTCCTTACCAGTCATCCTTGGATTTTTCGCCCCACGAAGAAAGCAAAGATTCACTTTTAATATTTCAAAACCCCCTTTACAACTTTCCACTAATAACGATGGCAGCCACCGGAGGGGGAGGTGGAGGGGTTGTCGGAGGAGGAGGTGGAGGTGCTCCTGGGGGAGGAGTTGGAGGCCAAGGGCCTGCCCCCCCTCCCAGATTGTTTACTAAAGTGGCAGCAAGATACGCTCCTTTGGTATTACCTGTTCCTTTGCACAATCTTCTCGAAAATTATATAAAAAATTTGCCAAAATTCACTGGGGAAGGAGATCTGACCGCAGCCGAACACATAAATTTATTTGATCAATTCACACACATCCTAGGTCTCGAACATGAAGATGTGTATTCAAGGAGTTTCGTCCAAACCTTCGAAGGTCAGGTCCGAACTTGGTTTCAGAGTCTACCTGCAAGATCTATCTTGTCCTATGATGCCTTGGAAGATGCTTTCCTTAGACAATGGGGTGAAAGAAAGGACCACCTATACTATTTAACCGAGTTTGGGTCTTTAAGAAAAAAGAATTCAGAAACAGTTATGGAGTTTATTCAAAGATTCAACAAGCTGTATAACAAAATCCCAGCCGAGGTTAAACTGTTCCAACCCGCAGCCAAAGTAACTTTCACGGGGGCTTTCGAACCAAATGCAAGATGACATTGTAGAAATTGAGTCAAATATGATGGCTTCTGGTAAGTTAAAAGCTAAAGTAGAATCAAGAAACTGAGAAACTAGATTCTTTAGAGAACAAGCAGGGTCGTCAGGGTCTAATAGATACACAGATGAAAAAGTAGACGATATGGCCAGGGTAATTAAGGAACTATCTAATAAGATATCTAGAATGGAGCTAGAATAGGCCAAAGACGATTCTTTCACCAAAAAGGATTTTAGGAAGAATCCCAATCCCCCAAATCAGAAAAGACAGATAAAAAACGAAGATCAAAAAATACAAACTCCCTTAAAGAACGAAAATTTTATAGGAGCGAATGATCTCCAAGATTTCGGAGATTTAGATGATGATGTCACGAACTTTGGTGATGACTACACACAACCTTATCTGACTAGAGAGGATTATGAAAAATCTCTAAACACTCCACAATCGTCTATTGAGGGTGAAGAAAGAGATTATACTGACCTTTGTAGTTATCAAGAAGAAACTGGTATGATAATGGCCGAGGTCCAACCTACGTATAACTTGAGATCTAAGGGTAATCCTATTTCAACTACTCAACCTAAGAAAATTCTCCCAAGAGGTCAAACTTATGAGCCTACCCTAGAAGAAACCGTGTTACCTAACAACAAAGAAAAAGTAGTAAACGCGCAAGAACCTGAAGTGGAAAAGGTTGAGACTAAAACACAGGAAACCGAAGAAACTAATACAAATACACCTTTAACCAAGATCATGAGTAATAAGGCAGTCTAGACAAATAAGTTGGAAAAGAAGGATTCAGAAGTCCCAACTAGAGAAATAGACAAGGTGAGCGGAGTTTTCAGTTTCGAAAACGAGATACATAAAATTAAGATACCAATTCCTCTGGTAGAGTTAGTGAAAAACCCAGTTTATTGAAAGCAGATTACCAAAGTGATAGGCATTTCAGAGATAGAAAGCCAATATGACGTTTTGAACCTGGAAGATGATAAGCCCAACTTCACTTTTGGTCCACATTTTGAAGGAGCCAAAGACACTATTTCTCCATTTTATATCACCTTAAACCTGTACGATCAACTGCTACATAATTGCATGCTAGACTCCGGAGCCTCACATAACGTGATGCCTAAAATTATTATGGATAGATTGGGTCTCTAGATTACCAGACCGTATGAATATATTTACTCATTTGATTCGAGAAGAGTTAAGTGTATGGGAATGATAAAGGATTTAGTAGTCACCCTAGCACAGGTCCCAGTTAAGAGCATCTTGGTGGATGTGGTCATTGCTGATATTCCCCCCAAGTACGGCTTACTGTTGTCTAGGTCATGGGTAGCCAAGCTGGGGGGTTCTCTTCAACTGGATATGACATACGCCACAATTCTTGTGTTTGGTGGGCAATTTACTCGATTGTACAGGGAGACGAGGTTAGTATATACAGTAAGCGACCCTCAAAATCTGAACAATTTCCCTATTTACATTGCAGATCAAGATTTAGGAAATTATATCTTATCTTTTAACGACGGTTTATATGGTTGCAAAGAGGAAAATGATATAGAGCACGAAGAGTCAGGTTACATGACCGAGGATATGTGTAGCACCGGTATCTGGAAAATGTTTTTTGACGGTGCCCTGTCTTGCGAAGGGGCTGGTACAGGAGTGCTTTTTGTGGCACCTGAAGAAAGGTTTGTTGTCCCTTTTTCTTACAGACTACAATGGGATATAGATTATACTAAAAATGTATGTGAATACAAAGCCTTGGTCTTAGGATTAGAGGCTTCCAAGAGGCTAAAAATAAAAAACCTAGAGATATATGGAGATGCGGAGTTGATAGTCAAACAAATAAATCGGCAATACCAGGCCAAGCATCCCAGATTAAGAGCATACAAAAATTGTGCTTGGGATCTAATGGAGAAATTTTTATTGTCTGTAAATGTCCACTTCATCCCACGCACAAAAAACTTACAGGCTGATGCATTAGCTAAAGCAGCTTCAACTTTCACTCCTCCTACAACCTTTAAATTGAAATATCACATAGAGATAAGATACAGACCATCTATACCAGATAATATCCAACACTGGTAGGTTTTTGAGGATGATGAACAAATTAAGAAGTTTCTTGAAGCAGTAGATGAATTTTCCGAAACTCACGCGGATCAAGAAAATCAGAATGACCATATATGGATCATGCAAGAAGGAGAGGACCCTCAAGCTTTCCAAGACAAAATCGCAAATCATCGCATGATGGTCCTAAAAAATAACCAGATTCTAAAAGGACTGATCCCTCTGGAAAGACTGTTTGATCAAAACGACATACCTGTAAAATCCAACTTACAACCCCAACTAGAAGAGGTTGAGGATTGTGACATAGGAACCAAAGAAGAGTCTAGGATGGTTAAAATATCTAAAATCCTCCCCCCTGAAATAAAAGACAAGTATAAGGACTTACTCAGACAATTTAAAGACATTTTTGCCTGGTCTTATGATGAGTTAAGAAGCTACGACACTACCGTGATTGATCACAAGATACCTCTAAAGCCAGGGGTCAAACCTTTTAGACAAAATATTAGGTAGATCAACCCCATTTTATTGCCTATGGTCAAGAGAGAAGTGAAGAAACTTTTAGAGGCGAAAATTATAGTACCTCTGAGATATTCCGACTGGGTGGCAAACCTGGTCCCGGTCAGAAAAAAGAGTGGGGAAATTAGACTATGCGTGGATTTCATAAATCTAAATAAGTCCTCCCTTAAAGACAACTATCCGCTACCTAAAATGGATCACGTGCTAGAAAGGGTAGTTGGGGCGAACAAAATGTCTATGATTGACGGTTTCTCTGGATATAATCAAATTTCCATGAATGAACAAGATAAAGAAAAAACAACTTTTACTACCCCTTGGGGTACGTTCATGTATGATAAAATGCCTTTTGGTTTGATGAATGCAGGAGCCATGTTCCAACACGCTATGGACATCGCTTTCATCTGAGAGAGGGATAAGTTCGTAGTCATGCATCTCGATGATTTAGCGGTTTTCTCCAAATCCGACGAAGAGCATTTGGTACATCTTAAACAAACATTCGAAAAATGCCGCAGGTTTGGTCTGTCCTTAAACCCCAAGAAATCACACTTCTCCATGCAAGAAGGTAAAATTTTGGGTCATATTGTATCTAAGGATGGAATTAAGATTTATCCTAAGAGGGTTGAAGCGATAGACACTATAAACATTCCTAGAAATGTAAAAGAAATTCAATCTTTCTTAGGAAAAATAATTTTTTTGCGAAGATTTTTCCCGAATTTCGCTGAAATTGTAAAATTGATCACAGATATGCTGAAAAATAACAACGAAGTAAAGTGGACAACATAGTCCAAAGTGTCATACGCACACATTAATAAATTCATAGTCGAGGCACCTGTATTGGCAAGCCCCGATTATCTAAAAGAATTTCTTATTTTCTCGTTTGCCTCCGAACACACGATTGTTGCAGTGCTCCTCCAAAAAAATGAAGAGGGTTTTGAACAGTCGATCTCCTTTTTCAGCAAGAGCCTCAGAGACGCAGAATTTAAATATGATATAATAGAAAAACAAGCGTACACCATGGTAAAAGCATTGAAGGCATTTAGAACATATGTATTACACTCCAAGATAATCGTGTACGTACCTACAAGTTCCGTGAAAGATATTTTGGTACAACCAGACAACGATGGGAAAAGAGGACGATGGCTTGCCAGGATTCAAGAATTTGACCTGGAAATCAAACCTACTAAACCGATAAAGGGACAAGGCATGGCCAAACTTTTGGATGAATCAAATCTCAGAGCTCTGGATATAAACTGCCTACAGGAAGGTGAAGAAAACATGAACATAAACGAGCTTGATGAACGAACAAATGCAATTAAGATTGAGGAGAAGTTTGTATCATCAGAATGGTACAGAAACATAGTATCCTACCTGCTGACTCTAAAATGCCTGAGTGAACTATCGCCATCAAAATCCAGGACTTTAAAGCTTCATGCGGTTAAGTATTGTGTTGTCGAAAATCAACTATATTGGAAAGACCCACTCGGTTTCTTGTTAATCTGCTTGGTCGAATCGGAAACATAAAGGGTTATAAGTGAATTTCACGAAGGAGTGTGTGGAGGACATCATGCTTGGAGGGCCACAACTTACAAAATTATGAGGGCTGGGTATTATGGGCCAAAAATTTTCTCAGATGTTAATGCCAAGGTCTGAGCCTGTAACCCTTGTTAGCTATTTGCAGGAAAACAAAAACTCCGACGCTACCTTTAGTTCCGGTCAAAACTGAAGCCCCTTTTCAACAATGGAGGCTAGATTTTATAGGAGACATTAATCCACATTCTAGCGCCCAACACAAGTGGATCTTAACTGCCACATACTACTTTACTAAATGGGTGGAAGTTATTCCAACCAAAAGGGCAACTGATTCGATGGTAATAGATTTCTTAGAAGACAATATCTTGTCAAGATTTGGCTGGCCCCGAAAGATAGTCACAGATAGTGCCCAGGATTTCAAATCTATGGCTATGATCAACTTCTGCCAAAAGTATAATATCATTCTTGGCCATTCTACAATGTACTACCCCGAAGGAAATGGATTGGCCGAGTCTTCTAACAAGAGCCTGATCAATATAATTAAGAAAGTGTTGGATGAAAACAAAAAGTCTTGGCATGTGCATTTAAAGTACGCCTTGTGGGCGAATCACATAGGCACTAAAAATTCTATCAACATTTCCCCTTTTCAGATGGTATATGAGACAGATGCAGTGTTACTATAAATTTAGCACTCCCCATGATGAAATTGTGGCAAGATCAGAAAGAAGAACCTAATCATGTCACCAGGAGGATAAACTAGCTAATCGAGGTTCAACAACACAGGGTCGAAGTAGATGAAAGGTTGTAGAAGTATCAAGACGACATGAATTCATTATTCGATTATAGGGCAAAGGACAAAGATTTCCTCCCAGGTGATTTAGTATTAAGGTGGGATGCCATGACGGAAGAAACAACGAAACATGGTAAATTCGATCACCTCTGGTATGGGCCATTCAGAGTCTCGGCTCTCGAAGGAAAAAATTCTTTCCTACTAGAAAATCTAGATGGTGAAAT
>SNQJ01S0203947.1:0-16578 GCA_010110895.2 Picea sitchensis
GTGTAAGGCTTGCAAGGCTAAGTGCAAGTTATTGTGTGGTTGATATAGAAAGCTAAGTGTTGTAACACAAGGAAGAAGGAAGAAGGGTTTTGGAGGCTTTGTTCTTATAACATCTTGAAGACAATAATAAAGAAGAAGATCTTGTGGACGTAGCCCCAGGGTGGGGGTCAACCAAGTAAATCTATGTGTTATGCTTTGTTCTTTGATTCAATGTGTTTATCTTTTATTATGCTATGTGCTTTGATATATCCACTTATGCTTTGTGCTTCTTAGATACATATGATTGTTAGATCTTATGTGTATGAGGATTCTTAGTGCTGATCTACTAGATCTGATCTGGGTTACTATGGTTAAGTGCTGAAATACTGTAGATCTGAGTATTCACCGCGAAGGTTTGTGTTGTCTGTGAAGTATAATAAGGGTTGAATATTGATGAATGATCGATGCTAAGTGCTCTATAAATGATATAATCACATATCTATGTCCCAGCTAAGGTTGCATACACCTGATTCTTGCAACCACCCCTGCCTCTACCTCGGGTGAGACTTCATTTGCTTCGCAGGTGTTGTCAAAAGGGTCGGTAGTTAGGGATTTGTTGGTGTGCTCTTGAGCATTGAACCCTGGGTCTGCCCTTGTGCCAACAAGTTGTACATATTGTAAATAGTTGGAGTTAAAAGAAAAAAAGAAGAAGAAAAAAGTAGAATAATGAGAAAAAGACAAAAAAAAGTAGGTAGATGGATCAGTGGTCGAAAGATAGTTGGATGATACAACATGAAACAAAATATAAGAAGTGGAATGATAGCACCAGAACATACAAATAAGAAACAAATAGAAAATTAGGGTGACAAGAAGTGAATATACTCTAGTGCGCCAGAGAGATATGAAAGTACAAAAATATTGCACATCGGAAAAATGAAATAGTCTAGAAAATAAAAATAGGCCACTGAAAAAATGAGGTGTGAAAATGAACATTTATGAGAGAACATGAAGCATGCTCAGTAAGATTTGGATCATTTATGACAACACTATAGAAGCAAGAATCGTGTCCGACAAGACACATTGTGATTTTGAGCGAACATAGAGCTAAGGAGTGAGAACTTAAGAATAAATAGGTGATTTAGCAGTAAATCCATGAGATTTCCAAGAAAAACCACATAGATTCTAGTAAGATGGAACAACCAAAGGTCGGAGCTCCTAGAAGAGTAGCAAGGAAAACATGCAGCACCACAAGGTCGCCGTAGGATCCAACAATGGAAGTGGAAAACCCTACACATCTAGATGGAGTAGTGGATGTGGACATCATTCCTTCCCCGTTCATCGAACTAGTGAGCCCTATAATAGTTGAGAAGTAGGAGCCAACCCCTATGATAGAACAAATACATATTGAAACACAAAACATGGCAAAGGAGAAAAAAACAACATAGGAACCTAGCGTGGAAATAGTCCAACCAAAAAATGAAGAAGATGAGGAAAGAAATGAGTCTAATGAGCTGAAGGTTCAATCTGGAACAAAGTTAGTGCTGCCAGAACAAATACAAGTAGAAGATACCATGAAGTAACATGAGTCTATCACAGAAGAGGAAGATGAAGAGAAAATGAAATAGGAGGCAGGGCCCTCAAGGGATCCATCAAAGGGGAAAGGAAAACAATCGGTCTAGATATCATCATGCAAGAAACCAGAGGAAACCATTGTGTTACCACACATACCAGTAGGAGTGAAGGTTTTACAACATTTACTAGGATGCATAGATAAACTGTGCTATGTGGACCATGATGTAAAAGACACAGAAAAATTTCTTGAGTTTACGCAACAAGTGTACATGGAGAGAAAAGGAGTCAGTGCGAAAGGAGTACCAATACTAGAACCCAAACAATGGATAACGGATTTATATAAAACATGCATAATGAACTTACTAGACATATCACACTTTGGAATGGGTAAGGATGTAAATAAATGTGTCAAACAATTACTATCTTTAGTGCAAAAGGAATTGTGTGGTTGGATACACAAGTCTCAATTGATGTTGAGTTAATCTCAAAAATATCAGGTCTGCCCATAGATGGTGAGAAACCTGCGTAGTATCTGGATGACAAGACCAAGGAAAAATCCTTGGCAGAGAAAATGAAGCAAACCTATGGAACATAGAGAGGATCCATGGGGATCATCATAAAAAAAATCAGTGAACCTATGATGAATTTAGAAACAAATATTATGGAATGTAAATTGATAAGGAAGTGTCACAAAGAAGAGGTTCTATTAGGGGTAATAGTAGTAGTCAGACAGTGCACGAAGGGGACTCTACTGAGCTAGAGTCCATATTTGTTAAACGTGTTTCTGGATGATTGCAAATATTCCCAGGAGTTAGGAATAAAGTTTCATTACTCATGGTTGGTCATTCTTATTGCATTAGTGGGATGGAAACACCCCAAATACAACATTTTATGTCAAATAACTAGAAAGTTCCATGAAACATAGTACGAAACATTGTGTCACACAATTGTCGCAAAGGAAAGAAAGACAAACTCTAGAATATGTGTGACATATATTGAAAAAATAAAGGAAAAGGTGGCCTAAAATTGGAGGATCCCACCAGAGGTGGTGGAGGAATACAAGAATATAGCCAACTTCAAAGCATCAAGGAAAAATATCTGGATCTAGGAAAAAAGGGATCCAATGAAGGAGTGGCTACATATGAGATACTGCATCACAAAAAAGGAAGTGCAATGGGAAACAAAATACTGGAAGGAGTAATGGAAAGTTCCAATGGATCCAGTAAAAGACAAGAAACCATCAAAAGGGCCCCCCTCACAAAAGACGAGTACCCCACCAGGAAATATAATAAAAGTAGCAACACACACGAATCGGATAGGGGGAAGCGCAACAACAATAACACTTAGACATAAAAAGTCTATCCCTAAGACTATCACACAATAGAAGGACCGAACATATTCTACTAATGGAGAGAAAAATAGGGAAGATAACATCCCTGAGAAAAAGGTACAAGAAGGAGAGGACATACTAGAGACAGATACCCTAATCATAACAGAGAAAATAAAGTCAATGCCACCCAAGAGAACTATTTTATATTCAGGTGGAGCGCGCAAGAAAATGAAGGTGCATAAGGAGGCCCCCCATTATACAATAATATAATATTATGAAGAATTAGTCACAGAAAGAGTACAAGACCGCACCGCAGAAGCATATGAAGATGCCTAAAAACAAAGAGAGAAGATAATCCAAGAGCTGACAAAGGTCAAGCAGGTCTTGGAGTAGATACAATTTACCCAGGCATAACAAAAAGGGGAAACACAACAACAACAAACAACACACAAACAACACATGCCAACACAGAGTGAGGAGGAGACAATATAGACAACGACATTGGCAAGTGAAAAATTTAACATAACTAAAGACATGCTACAAATGGATGAAGACATGGCACAGAAACAGGTCAAGGACGTAGAAAAAATGAAATTGGTATTGGATAAGGTACCACTAAAAGTACTATATAAGCTATAGGTCAATGTTATGTAGGAAGTGTAGTCAAGGGAAAGAGAATATGAAACGAACCTAGAGATAACTAGGGAAGTTAAAGACATACTAAAGCTGACCATAGAGGAAGTGTATATGGAAAGAGATGAGGAGAAAACATGTGCAGAGACACTAGAGAAAATACTTGAGGAAGTATTCCAAATGATCTCAGACATCGCACTAGTCGGATAACTTAGCATGGAAGAAAAGATAAAGAGGATAGAGCAAATGATGGATGAGTATAAACATGAGATAATAGAATTGGATGGGAAAATGACACATGTTGATGTTACGGTAGATGCGAGAGGTATTAACCTCCATGTGTAACCTTTGATGAGACTAGAATATTTCAGGAAGATAGAGAAACCCTAAACAGTTGGATAAGAACCCTAGAAGACAAGTCAGATCAAGAGAAAATATAATATTAAGTTAGTAACCTCTAGGAAGAGAAGTCAACCCAGTTAGGTGACTTGAAGAACTATATATAGAGGGAACTTGAGCTCATTTGGACACACTCACTCTCACAACTTCATAAGGATTAGTGGTGCACATGACTAGAGGATATTTGCAACTATTGTAGTGGTGACTTGGTATTTGGATTATGGTTTTGGTTTCTTTTCTTGGTGTGCTAGCTTTGGAGAGAGATATGTTATCTTGGTTGTCTATCTGTTCTAGTGTCTACTTCCAGAATTATTCTAGTTTTCAAGGTTAAAGTGTTCGAGGGTATCCCTATGCCTATAGTTGGGTGAAAATATGGTGATATTGTCTATGGTGAAAATGAGCACACCTATTATTTTAACAGGTTATGGATCCACACTATCTTCGGACAGTATAACAACTGGAAGGTATATTGGGAGATTATTGAGTTGGTTTCAATTGCAGTTGCATTCAGAGTTTTTCTACAACAATGAAACCATAACCCTCTTGTTGAGGAACCTTAAGTGAAGCACTTTACCTAATTCCTTGATATCCTATTGCACCCCAGCCTAGCACACCCCCTAGTACTCTCAAAAACCCAAGGAGTCAAGTTTGAGTTTTTGGTCAAATTCAATGCATCCATGACTTACTCTATGAATTCAGAAAATAAGTTAGAAGTGGATTCAAACATTAGAGCATGGAAGACAAGGATTGAACTCATCCTTTCCAAGAATAAAGTTCTATATATTGTGAAAGGAAATATCATGGAACCATAGTTTGAAGAAGGAAAAGACAAGGAATCTCATGATGTCGCACCACTAGATAAATTCAAGGATAATGGAATTAATTCTATGAGTATCATAGTGGACTCTGTAAAGGATCACTTGATACCCTACATTTCTCATCTTGACTCATCCAAGGATATGTACGATGCCCTAAATAACCTTTTCTCAGTCATAAATATTGGAAAAGTAATGAGTCTGAAGAATGAACTCCATGACACAAAGATGACAAAGGATGACACCACAACTTCATACTTTGTGAATATTTCTCAGTTGAGAGATCAATTACAATCTATTGGAGAATCCATCCCAGAAAAGGAATTTTTGAACATAGCACTCAATGGTATTTATAGATCCTGGGATGCATTTGTTGCAAGCATGAATACAAGGAAGGAGTTCCCAACGTTATAATAACTTTGGACTTGTTTTGCACAAGAAGAGACAAGGTTAAAATCCAAGGGAAACCCTTAGAAGGAAGAAGATTATCAAGCCTTTGCAACAAAGTTCAAAATACATGGAGGTAAGAAAAGATTTGATTCAAGAAAGAAGTTCAAGAGAGATATGTCAAAGCTACAATTCTTTGAATGGCATGATTATGGCCATTACAAAAGGAATTTTCCTAAACTAACAAACAAGATAAAAGAGATACATCATGTGTCAACTTCCAATGATGAAGAAACTTCAAAGAAGACAAAGCATGTTGAAACAAAATTCTTCTATTATTCAACTCTTATTGGAACCATTGAAAATGGAATGTGGCTAATCGATAGTGGATCTTCAATACATATGACAAGTGACCATAATAATTTCTCAAGGATGAAGGAAAGGGAGACACCTCATAAAGTAGAGCTTGGAGACAAGAAATCTTATGCAGTCAAGGGAATTCAACAAGATACTATCAAGATGCAATCAGGTAACTCTATTCATCTTAGTAATGTTCTATATGTTCTTGGTTTGAAAAAGGATATAGTATTTATTTCTTGTTTGGAAGAGAAAGGATATAGAGTACCTTTTGTAGATGGAAAATTTCTTGTATGGTATAAATATTCAAAGATATAAGATGCTAGAGTCATTGGAATTCATGAAGGAATATTGTATAAACTCCTAGGTCATAATACTCAAGATCTAGTACATGATGAAATCAACCCTAGTGAGTTATGGCATAGAAGGTATCCTCACATTCATTATCAAGCCTTTCCATCCCTGAAACATATGGTTGTAGGCATACCATAATTACAATCAGTACATGAAGGTGCGTGTAGAGGATGTGCACTTGGGAATACTATTAATAAACCATTCCCAATAAGTGATAATAGATCCAAAATAATATTAGACCTAATACATTCAGATGTATGTGGTCCTATGCCATTGAAGTCTCTAGGAGGATCTCTTTACTATTTGATGTTCATAGATGACTTCTCAAGAAATACATGGTTGTATATGTTAAAGACTAAAGATGAAGTATTTAGAAAACTTTAATAATTAAAATCTTAAGTAGATAACCTAACAGATAAGAAAATCAAGATAATAAGAACTGATAATGGAGGAGAATATACCTCCAAGGATCTCATTTCCTTTTGCAAAGAAGATGGGATTAGGAGGGAGCTTATTGTTCCTCATAAGCCTCAATAGAATTGTGTGGATGAAAGGAAGAATAGAAATATTGAAGAATCAATTAAGGCAATGATGAATGACCATAATTTATCCATGTTCCTATGGGGAGAAGCAACTATGACATTTGTTTATATTCATAATATAATTCCACATAGAATATTGAAGAACATGACTCCATAAGAAGCCTTCTCTGAAAAAAAGACAAGTGTTGAACACTTGAGAATATTTGGATGTCCCATCTATATTCATGTTCCCAATAATAAGAGAAATAAGTTGGAATCTTCAAAATAGAAAGGTATATTCGTTGGATATATTGAATCCTCAAAATCATAGATAATTTATGTTCTAAGTCAACAGAAGGTTGAAATCAGTAGAGACGTAACTTTTGATGAAAGGATTACATTTAAGAAGTCTATAGAAAACTCCATAGGCTCCAACGAAGAATAGGAACATGAAGATACCAAAGAAAAAAGTACATGTTCTCCAGAATACCCTAGTGAAGAACGCGAACCACCACTTGAACATGTGGAACCCGTTATTGCACCTAAGACTAGAAAGAGACTAGCATGGATTGAATCCACCTTGGAGGAAGCAAAAAATCATAAATATCCAAGTGGATCCTTCAGAAAAAGTAAGAAACCCAAAATGTTCTCTAGTTATGTAGTTCTCATGACAAGTATTCTCGATGAAGAATGATGCAGAATTGCCCTCACTGGCACGTCTGCTTCCATAGGATATTCTTACTCTCAGCTCGAAGAACCCCAAAGTTATTCTATTTCCCTATCAGGAAATCTACACCCAAAGTTTCTCTTCGGCGCGATCCTCCCTTCTCTACCTTCGGAGGATCGGAACTCGCAACTTCGCAAGTTCTTTGCCTATCACCGGGCTCTCGAATCCCCGAGACCCAATGTGTCAGTCAACACTGACTTCCTCTTTCCTCTATCGGGACTTCAACTCTATCACAACTTCGCTGCTCGTGACATCAACCGCTCGGTTCTCCGACTCCCGAGTCCCGATGCGCCGAATTTTCGATATGCTCGCGAGTTGACTTTTCCACGGTCACGCCTCCCGTCGGGATTTCCGAACTTCGCAGGGTCACAAATCCTAACACCCAAGGTTTTCGGGACTTCTCGCTGCGAGATCCCGATAAGGCAACAGTCTTGTTCTCCACTTGCCAACTTTTCTATGGCCCACACTGTACTTCAACTGCCCGGAGTATCGCGTATCGCCATATCGCAACTTCCGTGGCCAATTCCTCGATTCTTTTCTCGCAAAACCCCGATAGACGATCTCGCGATGGATCTGACGACCCTGTTTGTCTTGGATCTATGGTTCTATCCGTCCTGATCTTTCCACCCTTTGGAATACCTGCAATATCTCCCTTGCATCTCGGCCAGATCTCACAGTCCTCGGATTCTCACAACTTCTCCTCGGAGAATTTCGATTGTCCGTTTCTTCCAAATGGAATCCATGAAATGACGAGACGCTCTTCCACAGAACTCGTCACCCTGCGCACAGACCTGCTACACTTCTTGCAATCCTTTTAGGCACGACTTTTTCTATACCATCCTTCGACACACTCGAAGGCCTATCCTTCCTAAGATTTCTCACGACTTTCGAGCCCTTAGAAGGAACTTCTTGCGCGCACTCCTTGCGGCAAATCTTCAACCTTGTTTAAGTGTTGAAGTCGCTCGACTCTGCACACTCCTGCAGTAGCAGTCTTTCAAAGCTTTTCTCAGGTTCACAACCCTGAGACTTTTCCTTGGCCTGTGCTCTCCTTGCACGACATTGTGCCTGACTGCACCCTCGAAGAAATGAGAACAATTGTTATCTCTAATTGAACCCTTCTGTCAACGCACTCCTTGCGGACAATTCGACTGCACTCCTTGTAGGAATATTCTGGCTCAAACAGAGAAACAATTGAAACTCATTCTATCTCCCTTTCAGACTTCAATTCAACCATGAAATCACATACACAACATATAAAAGAAAATGTATGACAGGAAGCAAATGTTCATGAACATAACATTAATACACAAAGAAATAACACATAATCATGAGATTGAATTAAAGATTCTTCTATTAATTCAATATCTGTACATGGGTGTTCTTTACACATCTCTCTGCTCTCTCTTCTCTTCTTGCTCCTATTCTGAATGCTAATGTTACAATGATACAACGAGGGTGTCTATATCTTGTTTCCCTCTTGCGCTCTAGAGCTATCAAATCTAGAATTAAATATTCTATCTACTTTACATTAACTATCTTAAATGCCTCATCTACCTAAGGATGAGATCTATCCGCTCAAGGTCCATTACAATATAAA
The DNA here is from genome assembly GCA_010110895.2 of Picea sitchensis. Lineage (NCBI taxonomy): Eukaryota > Viridiplantae > Streptophyta > Pinopsida > Pinales > Pinaceae > Picea > Picea sitchensis. The sequence goes on from SNQJ01S0203947.1 coordinate 8,672, forward strand.
AGTGTGTCGTCTCTTAAATGGATCATTTAAGATCACGCAACAATCCCAAAGTGTTTTCAAATTTTTTGTTGGCTTGTCCAACTGTCTCTCGCTCCACGCTGGCTCGCTTGATGTGTTGGCGATGCTCCTACATCATACTCCTTGGCTTGAAAACTTTCATGGGCTCCTGTCCATGAGCTCCTGCATGGTCTATCCATGCTTCTGTATCATCGCTTCAGTCTCCCAGCTGGCATCTTCCACTGGATGATTCTTCCACTTGACCAGATACTCAAAGTATTCTTTTCTCCTGGTCTTCTTACCTACTTTCTTGTCTAGTATGCACTCCATCTGTGGCTTCTCTGCAACTCGTAATTGTTTCATCCAATGGATCACTGGCTCCTTAGTTCCAGTCTCTACTTCTCCATCCCTGTACGGGTATAAATATGAAATATTGAATATCGAAGATATTCCGATGCCATCCGACAATTCAATCTCATAAGCATTTTCTCTGAATTTCTTCAGGACCCTACATGGCCCGATTTTCTTCATCTTCAGCTTATTGTATGTTCCCCTTGGGAACCTTTCTTTCCTCAAATGTGCCAAAAATAGATCATCAACTTCAAACTGAAGTTGTCTCCGATGTTGATTTGCTCTGTGCTTGTATTCCTGGTTTGAATTTATCAGCCGCTGCTTCACCCTGCTGTGAAGTTCTTTCATCACCTCAGTGAATTCTTCTGCACTCACGCTGCTAGTAGCAGTCTGCTCTGACTCCCTGAGTTCAGAAACTCCTCTCGGATACATCCCATATACAACCTGAAATGGACTTCTTCTTGTGCTCCGATTCACTGAATCATTGTATGGAAATTCTACCTGTGGCAATATGTTATCCCAGCTGCTATGGTGCTCTGTCACCAAGCTTCTCAGCAAGTCTCCCAGACTTCTATTAACCACTTGTGTTTGTCCATCTATCTGAGGATGAAAGAAGAACTAAACGCCAAGTTAGTTCCTAGATTCTTCCATAAGGTCCTCCAAAAATGCGCTATGAATTTTGTGTCCCTGTCCGAAACTATGCTTTTCGACAATCCATGAAGTCGAACGATCTCTTTGAAAAACAAATTTGAAATGTGAGTCACATCCCTGGTATTTTAACATGGGATAAAATCTGCCATTTTTTAAAACCTGTCCACTACCACAAGGATTGAATCAACACCTCTTTGCATCCTTGACAACCCCAATACAAAATGCATGCTTATCGCCTCCCATGGCCTCTCTGGTATGGGCAATGGCTGATAAAATCTCGCATTCTGTTTTCTCCCCTTCGAATTCTAGCAAATTTGACATCTTTCAACGAACCTCTTGACATCTGCTCGCATCCCTGGCCAAAAGTACGCTTCTCTCAGCTTCGCGAATGTTTTATCGTGGCCAAAATGTCCTGCTAATCCACCACTGTGCTTCTCTTTCAACAAGTTCTCCCTCATGGAGCAATTCAGAATACACAGTTGATTGCCTCTGAACAATAATCCCTCCTGGATCATATAATCTATCTAAGGGCTCCTGTCCCTGAGAACTAGATTCTTAGCTTCTTCATACGCCTCTCCAAAATCTGCATCTCCTGCGTACATGTCCCTGAGATTTTCAAAACCCAATGTTTTGACTCGGAACTCTTGCAACAACAAACATTTCCTGCTCAAAGCATCAGCCACTTTGTTAGCAGTACCCGAAATGTGCTTGATCACAAATGTGAAATTCTACATATACTCTACCCATTTTGCATGTTTCTGATTCAACTTCTCTTGTTGACTCACAAATTGCAATGCATGATTATCACTATACAAAACAAATTCTTTCGGGACCAGGTAATGCCTCCACTTCTTCAACGCCTATATGATAGCATAAAATTCTTTATCATACGTGGAGTATTTCAGTTTTGCTTCATCAAGCTTCTCGTTGAAATATGCAACTGGTCTGTCTTCCTGACTCATGACCACTCCTATGGAAAATCCACTTGTATCACATTTCACTTGAAATATTTTCAAGAAATCTGGCAACACTAACACTGGTTGTTCTGTGATCTTCCGCTTCAATAGATTGAAGCTCTTCTCAGCCTCGGCTATCTAGTGAAAATACTTATGTCATTTATTCACTGTATCCATCATCGCTGCGCTAATCCCACTGAAATTCCGGATGAACTTTCGGTAGAAACTAGCCAAACCATGAAAAATTCTCACCTCGAAGATATTTCTCGGTGATGGCCAATTCTTGATCACTTATACCTTATCCAGATCCATCCTCAACTCATTTGCCGATATGACAAAACCCAAGTAAATGAGCTTTGTCTTCATAAATGAGGATTTCTTCATGTTGATCAACAACTTATCCTGTTGTAGCTTCCTCATCACAATAGCCAAATGCTTCAGGTGTTCAACCTTCGTCTTACTGAAGATCAGTATATTGTCCAGATATACGACGAAAAATTTCTCGATGAATTCCCTTAGGACTTCATTCATCAATCCCATAAAAGTAATTGGCGCCTTCGTCAAGCCAAATGGCATGACTAGCCATTCATACAACCCTTCGTTGGTCTTGAATTTTGTCTTCCACTCATCGCCTTCTCTCATGCGAATCTGGTGGTATCCGCTCTTCAGATCAATCTTTGAAAAATATTTTGCCCCGCTCAGGCAATCCATCAGATCGTCCATTCTCGGCAGTGGAAACCTGTACCTGATGGTTATTTTATTGATCGCTCTTGAGTTGGTACACATTCTCCATCCCCCATCCTTCTTTGGACTCAGTACCGTTGGAACGACACATGGGCTTAAACTTTCCCTGATCAATCCTTTATCCAACAATTCCTGTACCTGCCTTTTGACCTCCTCATTTTCTTGCGGCGTCAACCTGTACGTAGCTTTATTCAGCAAACTAGCTCCTGGTATGAGATCAATATGATGACTCACACTCCTCATCGGTGGCAACGAATGAGGTAATTCGTCCACTATGATGTCAGCGAACTCTTCCAGCAGTCCCTGAATCTCATCTGGTAAATCGTCCACTCTTGTGCTAGTCAGAATAATCCTCGGTTTCCTGACCACAAAGAATTGTGGATCTTCTTTCTTCTCCATCTCTGTGAGAAGTTCCTTCCCACTCATGAGAAGTATTTTGTTGCTTACTTTTGGCTTCACCTCTTTATCCTTTATCGGAAGCAACTTGTGTGTTCTCCCAGCCTTCTCCAGGGTATATGTGTTCATTCTCCCATCATGAACCACATTTATGTCATATTGCCATGGTCTACCCAACAATAAATGGCATACATCCATGGGAATAACATCACAGAGTACTTTATCATTATACCCTCCTATTTTGAATTCAACTAGACACTGTTTAGTGACACTCACCTGATGTCCCTTCTGCAGCCATGAAACCTTGTATGGACTCGGGTGATCAGTCGTCTCCAACTCCAGTTTTTCCACCATCTCGGTTGAAACGAGATTATCTGTGCTACCACTGTCAACAATAACCTTGCACACCCTATCCTTGGTCTTGCAAGTTGTTTTGAATAGTCTGGTCCTTTGAGCTGAACTTTCCTGTGCCTCCTTCGCAGGTGTCATAAGGAATTTATGCATCACAAGCGATATTCCACCTCCTGCGTCTTCAGTCTCAACATCACGCCTCTGTGCCTCAGTGATGTGAGATTCTCCAATGTCCTTCTTTTTCTCTGGACACTCGAATGACCTGTGCCCATTCTTCCCACACGTGAAGCATGTGATTACTCCACCTCGACCTCTTCCTCTACCTCTAGTACGAGGAAAAGTATTGTTGTCAGCATATCCTTTGCTCTGCTCTGTATGCTTCCCTCTCTGTTCAACATGTGGCCCTCTCTGTGAGGTTCCACCTCTCTCAACTTTACCCTAAGGTTTCTTCCATTCCTCCTTGGGCTTCTGGTATTTATCCTGGGCAACTGCCTTGCCTCTGGGTTGACTCCTACCTCGCCCTCGCTGACCTTTCTTACGGCTCAACTTCTCCTCTACTTTCAGAGCCATCTGATAAGCATCCTCCACCGTCCTGATGGTAACCATGCTTAACTCATCCTGAATGTCGTATCTCAGACCATTCAAATATCTAGCAACCTTCTCATCATCGCTCTCCCGATGACCTGCTCTGATGTTCAGTCGATAGAATTCCTCAGTGTATTCTTTCACTGTCATCAGCTTCTATCTCAGGTTTTGCATTCTCCTGAACAGAGTAATTTGATAGTCCCTTGGGATGAACTTCGCCTTCATCTTTGCAATCATTCGATCCCAACTCTTGATCTTATGCTTTCCTTTGCAGCGTCTGTTAGCTTGTAGCTCGTCCCACCACAATGCTGCATGTTCTTTCAAGTGTGTGACAACATGCTTGACCTTCTTATCCTCTTCGATATCTTCATAATCGAAGTAGGTGTCAAGAGCTCGGATCCAATCCAGTAGCTCTTCCGCATCCAGATTTCCCTCATAGACTGGAATGTCCATCTTCGCCTTCGCACCCATTCTGGCAATAGCTTTTATCAACCGCTCAGTTGATACATCTTCGGCTGCAACTTCCTCCTCTCGTTCAGCCTCAACTTTGCCTTCAAAGTCACTTAGATCTCCAGCACTGGCTATGCGTCTCTGCGCCGTCTCCATCTCCTCAAGTCTTGCTCGAAGATCTCTCATCTGCCTTTCCATTTCTAGATTTCTTGTCGGCCTGCCTCTTCTTCTCACCTCCCTGTCCTCTGGATCAGGTGACTGTCTTTCTCTTCTGGGCGGCATGGCGAATTCCTCTCTCTCTCTCTGCTACAGAAAACAAAGAGATAATTCTCTCTCTGATACTACTTGATGCATAACTTCCCTCACTGGCACGTCTGCTTCCATAGGATATTCTTACTCTCGGGCCGAAGAACCCCAAATTTATTCTATTTCCCTATTGGGAAATATACACCCACAGTTTCTCTTTGGTGCGATCCTCCCTTCTCTACCTTCGGAGGATCAGAAATCGCGACTTCGCAAGTTCTCTGCCTATCCATGGGCTCTCGAATCCCCGAGACCCGATGTGTCAGTCAACACTAACTTCCTCTTTCCTCTATCGGGACTTCGCTTCTCGCGACATCAACCGCTCGGTTCTCCGACTCCTGAGTTCTGATGCGCCGAAGTTCTGATATGCTCGCGAGTTGACTTTTCCATGGTCATGCCTCCCGTCGGGACTTCCAGACTTCGCGGGGTCGCGAATCCTAACACCCAAGGTTTTCAGGACTTCTTGCTACGAGATCTCGATAAGACAATGGTCATGTTCTCCACTTTCCAACTTCTCTATGGCCCACACTATACTTCAACTGCCCGCAGTATCGCGTATTTCCATATCTCAACTTTCGTGGCCAATTCCTCGATTCTTTTTTCGTGAAACCCCGATAGAAGATCTCGCGATGGATCTGACGACCCTGTTTGGCTTGGATCTATGGTTCTATATGTCATGAGCTTTCCACCCTTTGGAATACCTACAATATCTCCCTTGCAGCTCGGCCAGATCCCACAGTCCTCCGATTCTCGCGACTTCTCCTCGGAGAATTTTGATTGTCCGTTTCTTCCAAATGGAATCCACGAAATGACGAGACGCTCTTCCACATAACTCGTCACCCTGCGCACAGACATGCTACGCTTATTGCAAGCCTTTTAGGCACGAATTTGTCTATACCATCCTTCGACACACTCGAAGGCCTATCCCTCCTTATCTTTCTCACAACTTTCGAGCCCTTAGAAGGAACTTCTTGCGTGCACTCCTCGCGGAAAATCTGCAACCTTGTTTAAGTGTTGAAGTCGTACGCACTCCTGCAACAACAGTCTTTCAAAGATTTGCTTAGGTTCGCAACCCTAAGACTTTTCCTTGGCCTGCGCGCTCCTTGCACGACACTGTGCCTGACTGCACCCTCGAATAAATGAGAACAATTGTTATCTCTAATTAAACCCTTCTGTCAACGCACTCCTTGCTGACAATTCGACTGCACTCCTTGCAGGAATCTTCTGGCTCAATCAGAGAAACAATTGAAACTCATTCTATCTCTTTTTCAGACTTCAATTCAACCATGAAATCACATACACAGCATATAAAAGCAAATATATGACAGGAAGCAAATGTTCATGAACATAACATTAATACACAGAGAAATAACACATAATCATGAGATTGAATCAAAGCTTCTTCTATTAATTCAATATATGTACATGGGTGTTCTTTACACACCTCTCTGCTCGCTCTTCTCTTCTTGCTCCTGTTCTGAATGCTAATGTTACAATGATACAACGAGGGTGTCTATATCCCATTTCCCTCTTGTTCTCTAGAGCTATCAAATCTAGAATTAAATATTCTATCTACTTTACATTAACTATCTTAAATGCCTCATCTACCTAAGGACAAGAGCTATCCTCTCAAGGTCCATTACAATATACAAGTGCGTCGTCTCTTAAATGGATCATTTAAGATCACGCAACAATCCCAAAGTGTTTTCAAAATTTGTGTTGGCTTGTCCAACTGTCTCCCTCTCCACACTGGCTCGCTTGATGTGTTGACGATGCTCCTGCATCAAAGAACTTTCCATCTTTAAGGAATCATTCAAGAAGAAATAATGGAAGGAGGCCATTATGGAGGAATACTAATCTATTATGAAAAATGATGTATGAGAAGTTATGCCTAGACCTAAAGAGAAGTTTGTAGTCACTTCAAAGTGGGTTTATAAGATAAATCATGTTGTAGATGGAAGTATTGACAAATACGAAGTGAGATTTCTGGCTAGAGGTTTCTCCCAGTAGGAGGGAGAAGAATATGATGAGATGTTTTCTCCAGTTACTAGATATACATATACTAGAGCCGTCATATTTCTATCATCTTTCATGGGTTTGATTTTACATCAGATGGATGTAAAGACCTCCTTTCTCAATGGAGTAATTGAGGATGAAGTATATATAGAGAAACCTCAAGGTTTTGAGGTACACCTAAGATAAACCCATGTATGCAGATTAAAGAAGGCCTTGTATGGACTCAAGCAAGCTCCAAGAGCTTGGTATGCACATATTGATAGATACTTGACAAGACTTGGATTTTACAAGAGTCGTGTCGATACAAATATCTACTACAAAGTTGTGAATAGTGCACCTGTGATTCTACTGTTATATGTTGATTATTTGTTCCTAACAGGTGTAGAGCCTCTCATTGTTCAATGTAAGAAGGAGATAACTACTGAATTTCATATGAAGGATCTTGGTCTTATGCACTACTACTTGGGATTATAAGTATGGAAGAAGCATGGTGAAGTATTCCTAGGAAAACGAAAATATGTTGTAAAGATCCTTCAAAAGTTTGGGATGATGGATTGCAAATCCATGGAAAATCCCATGGTAACAGGTTTGAAGAAGTTGAGAGACTTTGATTATGATTTAGTATACTCATCCCTATACCCATAGTTTGTTGGATCCTTGATGTATTTGTTGAATACTAGGTCAGACATTTTATTTTTTATGAACATGTTGATCCAGTTCTAGCTGGAACCTAGATAAGAGCATGGGATAGCTGCAAATCATATCTTGAGATATCTTCCTGGGATGATAACTTATGGTTTGAGATATGCCTCAAACAATGATGTACATATACATGGATTTGTTGATTCATATTGGGTAGGGAGTACATATGAAAGAAGTAATACTTTTGGTATGTGTTTCAAGTTGGGATCCACTATGATATCATGGGCTAGCAAGAAACAAAAGTTCGTTTCACTCATTACTTCAGAAGCAGAGTATATTGCATCTTGTAATTCTTGTACAAAAGAAGTGTGGCTTTGTAAGATAGTTTCTAGATTGTTTGATCAGGAGTTGGATTTGACCATAATATATTGTGATAACCATAGTTGTGTGAAGCTCTCAGAGAAC
>SNQJ01S0203948.1:0-24252 GCA_010110895.2 Picea sitchensis
GTATGATATGGAATCCATGAGTAAAGAAACTCATTGCAAATAAATCCTATAAGGATCACATTGCACATAGAGGATCACCATCCAAGTTTATATTCATTGGTACGTTGCAAGGTTATGAAAATTGGAACTACTTAATTCAAGGTGAACATCGCAATAACAACACCTTAATATATGTAGTTTTGAAATATTGAATTTGGGAAATGAGTCATGACTTTCACACATATCCATGGTGGAGGGGTGAAGGGAAAATCCATTGTTTTTCAATCTTGGATCCATATACCATTTCATGGTTTGATTGACCCTTATGTGTTGTGCATTGCAAGAGTCTGATTTGGCACCATTAACGTAAAATCCTCATTTGCATGCAACAATGATTAATTTTGTTAGTATAAACATAGTGAATTATGGTAGGGGGGATGCATAATTCAAGTTATATGCTTAAGCCTATTCCTTTAGCTTTCAAATCTAAAGGGGATCCAAGTTTCAACACTTGATTTGAGTTCCGTTCAACTGTGATCGCTATCTGAGAGAGCATGATCTATTGGAATTAGTTTTTGGTTTGAAAGGGTGCAACTTGGAAAGTAGAGGCTACCATGGATAAAGCTCATCCATAAACTTCAAATAAAAAATGGAAAGAGGTCATTCTCAACTTACTATAATAACCATTAGTTTTCCTTCATTTGTGCATGTGTTTCTTGAGTAATGGTGGTTTTGAGTTTCATGAGAATGCATGCAAACCTTGTTAAATATAATCAATGATTATGATCCACTTTGTATTTTCTCTTGCATGTAAATTAAATTTGTTTGTTTCTCCCTTTATCTAACTCATAGTTTAATTTAGTGGCTATGATTTAGGGTTAGAAAATTCTCATTCCTTCACCTAGCATTTCATTTGTGTTCCTATTACTAAACTTTTAGGGTAGATTGCGACCAAATTCTCAATTTTGTCTCTTATGGGAATGAATAAGGAACAACCCAACTAAATCCTATCTAACCCTTCCTTTTGTTAAGTCAACCATGGCATCAAAGTCAAATCTATTGGTAGCATTTCCAAACTTAGCATAATGATACTTTGGATAGATTTATACCATTGATATGGATTTTACTCAACTATTACTTGACATAATATGGATGGAAATATTTTTTATTGATCATGGCATACTTTTCCCTTTAGATCTTGAAGTGCAAGCTATGACTAGTTTTGTTTCCCTCTTGTGACAATTTTGATACAAAAGCGAGAGCCTCTTTCTTGTAGGATTATATATTCTTGGTAAATGGGAAGAGACACTCTTGCTTGTTAGAATTAATCAAGTGTTTCTCCCTCACAATGACCCTATTCCCATTTTGTAACCATGACACTTTGTATGCTTCTATACGAGGTGTACACTTAAATTTCAATTTGTGAACAAGTTCATTAGACACTAAATGTTTTGAACTACCACCGTCAATAATTAAATTACAACACTTACCTTCTTCTTACAATTTGTTTGAAGAGTATATTCTTATTTTTCATTTTTTTTTCTCAATATCTTTGTCAAGTTGCAACAACATTTTCCTCATTATCAAATTTTATTCCCTCTCCTCTCTCAATTCCACCACCTCAGTTGTTGCTACAACTACTTCTGCTTCAACAATATTAATTCTCCATTCTTGTCTTCTTCCATCCTTCAAATTTTCTTGGCATTTAAATTCCCACATCTGAAGAAAACACCTTCAAATTTTCCTCATCTACATTTTCCTCTTTCTAACCGACTTCTTCTTCTATCAACATCAAATATTTTTCCAGCGATCTTGTCCATGGTAATGGATTTTCTTTCACCTTCTTCGACTTATTTTTGTTTCTACTATTTATGTAACACACCTGACCCCTAAGTGCCCTTTCAAGGGATGGGGCATCAAAATGTTTCTTACTCTAATCATCTTGAATCCCATACCTAGGGTCTTCATCTTATTCTACTCACCCGTAGCTTTCTAACGACTGCTACTAGGCTAAACTCCAACTTCTGGTTTGCAAGTTATGGCCTCCAGAATTTCTTCGGGCATTATTAATTGAGGGCAACGTGGGTCCATCTCATTCGTGCCATCTCCAGGTTCCTACCTCCCATAGGGAAGGTCCATCAACCATCCAATCCAAAAGAGAGACTTGATCCCCATCTAACACCTGGGTTAGAGGGGAATTCGACATTCGACGCTTCGGCACTGAACACCCCTTTTCCTTTTTGCATGCATTTCCTCTGGAGTCCCAAATTCCTGAACTCCCAAAGGATCCCAAAATCTCTCCATGTGGCTCCGATGTTCGGGCCTTTCAACTTACCCATGAAACTGCATCGCAAACCTCTGAAGTCCTGAAGTTTCAGACTCCCGAAGGGTCCACCCTCGCATGTGGTGATATTCTAAACATGGAGGCAAGGACAAGTGGGTCCCAAGCACTCCACTCGCCAAATGGACCAAACAGGCGAGTGCCAGGGGTGACACATGGCAAGGCAGAGATAACACATGGCCCCTATAGTGGGTGACATGTGTCATGTTTAAATGGGCACATAGGGCCTATGAAACGTACAAATCCAGGTGACACATGGCACATCGATCATGGGTACACATCACCCTGGATGATTTCACTGTGCCACATCACTCTAGAATTATGGACTTCCTACACCCTTATATCTCCCAGTCGAGATGCGTCCACGTAGATCCCTTGATCTACGGCCTCCGTTACTTCGTAACTTCGTCATTCGGGGGATCCATGGTGTAACTTCCTCCTTGCTCCCAGAGTGGTCAGTGTCGGGCTAACCATGGCCTAGATCTAACGATCAAATCGATCCCTAACCATTCTCGGATCGATGTTTCACGTTACTTCACGACTCCGACATTCAGAGGTTTTACCTACTCTAACATGTAATACTTCTGAATGTGTGAACTCCGAACTAGAAGATCGGACGATTGATGCTTACCTCAGATCAACGACCTATGTCTTCTCCGGGCTTCAGATCTTTTCACACCTTGAACCACACTTCCTTTCGGAGTTTTGAAATCTAAACACACGAAGGACTTTGACCAATAGTCCACGTGTCCTCAACAATGGGTGGTCGAGATCTACTTCGGCCTTTGGGAGTTCTCAGTCCAAAAGGAAACACACCTCAGATATTCCAGAGCGTCGAACTCTGAACCACACATGATTTTTCACCACGTGCACCCGACGCCAACGGTCAGGATTTGCTTCGGCCTTCAGAGCTTCAAAAAACTTGCACGCTCTTGCAGTTTCACTTCGATTTCGCTGGATAATATGGATTTTTGGATAACCATTAATCTGCGAACATGTGTCCCTCTACTACCAATCTCCCATATTAACTTCGGGCTCTAGGACTTCAAAGAATTTGCCTCCTTTACAATGAGCACACAAAATTCGTCGAACTCATGAAGTTCGAAGGACTTCGGGGGGTTAACACCCTTGCTTCTTCTCCAAATCCAATGGCCATGAAAGAATTTGGCTCCTCCTGAACGGATCTCGTCCACTCGTCCTCCAAACAAAGAAATCCTCCCTTTTGAGAAATAAATCTCGTTGTCTTTCCTAAGCTTCATCATATTTAAAATACTTGGGCTCTGGCACATGTTTTTCATTCTTTCTCCTGATCTTGAGACTTAGAATAATCTTGCGCGCACTCCTTTCTTTCGCTAACCTTAATATCCTTTCAACACTTCATGAAGTGTTGGCCTTGTGCACACTTTGCATGGGTCTCTCCTTTGATCCCTTTATACTCATACAAGTATATGTGCACTCCTTTCACTCACTCTACGAAACTTCATGCTATCTCTCCTAAGTTATTGAATCTAAAAACGATTCGGCCTTCGCACTCCTTGCATGGTCGTTGCACACTCCTTGCACCAGGATTTCAGAAGAGAAACAATTGAAAATTATAAAACATCAAAGGTTCATTCATTCAACTATGAAATACACACACATGCATATAAACTCTAAAAATAGATAACATAACATTACCCAATTAACTCAGAGATAAAAAAACTCAGACATTCAAATCATGCATTTCAATCCAAGTGCACGGGGTAAAAAATACTTATCTGTTACAGTCGATCATCGACCAACTAACTATGGGTGTTCTCCTTTCCACCCAAACATAGGATCATAGTTATTCATTCTTAGCACTCTGACCACCCCCATGCCAAGCCATGATATCACTAGGGAACTTTTGTAGTTTCTCAGAGATTCTTTCTCTAGCATAGCCTCTGTGAGGTTTATCGGATGCTCCCTCAACATCAATCTTGTGACCCTCTTCTCAGACTAGGTTTTCTTGGGTTCCCTCCAATAACGAGAACAACTTATTATTTTCCTTTCTTCCTCTTAGCATATCTATATCCCACACCCCCTGTGGACACGATCTCCCTCCCTGTCTTCTTTCACGTGTATTCTTTTTATGCCTTTCTCCTCCCCAGGAAGGTTATGGACCTGTCATGTTCCATCTATCCAAAGAAACTCGGGTCAGTCTGGGCCTATAAGAAGACTGCACTCTATGGTACATCGGGCTGGAAGTTTTATGTCTCCTCATACAAACCCTCCATGTTCTCATTCATGGGGGTAGTTGATTGTTCAACCACCAGCCTTTCTTTCATTAACTTATTTTTCCTTGGTATCTGGATGAGGCTTATTATTTCAGCAAGGAGAATTTGGGTCATTTTGACATAATGAACCATCTCTAATGTTTCCTCACTCTTTCCTCTAGTGATATCATGGCCAGTACTTCAAGGCTTCACCCCCACGGTCAATCATTGGAAATATAAATAATACATTTACATTTTTCCTATGCCATAGCATGGTGATCATAATTAATGATTAATTACAAGATGGGGGAAACAAGGGTATTACAATCCCCTCCCCCCTAAAAGGAACATCGTTCTCAATGTTCTTTCTCAGTAACACCTGTCATGCCTTTGTCATTCAGCTGCTTCAGAAATCTTGATCCTCTTTCTTGGTCAGGTCCTTTCCAGGATCTTGGCCTTCATCACCTGCCTTCAATAATCTTGGACAGCAAGCATATTAATCACAATTACATGCGAAAACATTTTATTGTTGTGTAAAATTCAAGAGGAAAATTTCATAATCTAGCACAACACTTATCTGTCCAGTTCTTGAATTTGCATCCATATGGTCATCTTGTTATATCAACTCACTATTTTTCATTGACATACCCATTGTGCACATGATCCCAGTCAATAGTTTATAAGAATTATCAAAGTCTCCTCTCCCTTGCAGTCACTCACCCTCCAGGACCAGAACCAGGCTCAAGCATCCCCTTTTCTGCTATACATTTCCTCGGGCGATCCATATTGCCTTTCCAAGTATTTCTCACACATGAAGAGTTCTAAAGACTCCATGAAGCCTTACAGTAGATGCATCCCTTAGACTTGCTCTGTCGAGGCGTCCCTATGGCTCGTGTTGCCACAACACAACATATTCTAGGGCGATCATCGCTTACCATAGGGTTCTCTTGTATCAACAATAGCCTTTTTCATGCCTTCCATCTTGACAGCCTTCACTTGTCCTCCCGAGACAAATATTTTTCATCTCACCTGTTTCACATGTATACATAAATTATGAGATATTATCATCAATTTCAAATTCAGAATTTTCTTGCAAATCTGTTACCCACAGATTTCCAAATTCCACACTTATTTTCATATATGTTTTGCACAGGAACCAAATTCACAATTATGGGACTTTCCTCCCCATAGCAGTTTATCTTAGCATGCAATTGGTCTTCCTTATGGGCTTGCAATATCGCCATATCCAAGACCCTTTTCTTCCTGCAATTTCAACATTCCTCAGCTAAACAAATTGTTATTTTTCCTGCACATTGTATTTTTAGAACTATGCATACTAACAGTCCAAGTTATTTTCATCTATTCGAGGGTACAAAGAAAAATGAATTATCGTTATTTACATATGAATCCTTCCCAACATGCCAATTTTTTCCAAATGAAACTCAAATATCAGTTGAATTTAATCAGTGTACCAATATTCATGGCCACGCCCATACCCAATGTACCATTACGTTGGGTTCAAGTTTTTCATACTTATGACAATCACCTTGCCATGGTGTGTTGGGGCTCAACCAACCTCTTCACCATAGGTTTAATCATTCTCATTCACTCTTACAATAGGACTATGCTACCTGCTACAGGATAATCACGATCCCAAATCAACACATATGAAACTAAAAAGTTTATCTTGAATTCACCCAAATATTCTTCCTTCATCAGTAACCAGGGTGTCAACACTCATGACCACCCCAAAATTATATTTTCTTTAACACTTCTACAATTCAAGTAGAGTATTGGAAGGTCCTCCTTCCTTAATGGGCAATCTATTGCTTGTCCTCTGATGCAAACATGTATTTCCTCAATGCATTCCATGCAATGTGCTAACTATGAGCACCTTTATTCCCAATATCCCTAGATTGGTCGTTGTACTCACAATACTCCTTACTCATGCATTTTCTTGCAAGGATTATAACTCTTCCTTGACTAGCATAGACTTCCTCTGCTTGAGGTTGTCCATCATTGGCAATTGTCTTTCTCAACAGCTCCAATTTCCTTCTATACATGACATACATCACAAATATATTAGTCATCATGTAAAATAAAAAGGCTTGCATCATAGAATTCTAGTCAATAAAACATTTTCGGATATGTCATAATGTATCTTCATGTGCTTCGTCACATTATCCTTAATGTTTTTCATGATTGCAACACCAAAAATTCTCAATTGTTTCTACAGTCATACAACCATCATCATTATGGTGTCAAAACATTTACTTTCATCAGCACACCAATTCCCCATCCCAGAGAAAACTTAATATACAACAATAAAGGAGTTAAGGGATATACCCCTTTTGCAACTCCTTCTACACTGCCTGGAAATTTCAGTCCAGCTGAGTTATTCCAAGGCCTCACTTCCTTTACTTAACATGGCTTAACCAAGCTGATTCATTTAAACATACTCATTGGTTTATTTTCCTTTTACCAGTTGTATTTGTGTTCACAGTTTCTCTTTTAATGCTTACAACTCCGTTAAACAATTCAGAGTCCTTAAAGTGAGAAACGTATCCCCCCTTTTTCTCCTTMTTTGCTTATGCAATCTACTCCCTGTTGGCATMTTCTTGTTCTTTTMCTTGARAAACCTTGGTTRGGCTCACCCTAACCTATTGGATACATCARCATGCTCCAATAKAAAAATTGTTATTCATAATGAATCATGAATCTRTGCACTYTGCACATTAYCATCCRRTTATCAGAATGGTCAACATTTCTTTGTTAGTTTTTGTTAGTTTTCCACTCATACATTTTGTTTTAGAATGTAATCCAGTCCCTTGTGGAGGAACTGTGTGAAGTATTTGTTAGGAGAATAGAGTCGCCACCTATATATATGCATTCCACTTCTCAATTCTCAGTAGTAATTAAGGTGGTGACTCTATTCTTATAAAAAATACTTCACACAGTTCCTCCACAAGGGACTCCTCCAGCATGCAACTTCCTTATTACATATCCTTCACTATCTGTGATGGCCTCAACCTCAAGTTAGCTTCAGTTGTTTACCAAATATTTCCATAAGGAATATAAACATGCATCTTTGTTATGCAACCAGATTATTTATCCACACCTATTCCTTTTTTTGTTAACTTACATCCATGATGTACTTAACCATATGCATAATCATAAGCATATGTCTAGTTACCATATGTATATTTAACCGCTCACATACATATTTACTTTTAAATCGTTCAACTCATCATTGTTCACAATCATTCTCATGTGATCCTCAAGGCATACCCATTTTTCCTCTTATCTTGACAATAGAGCATCCTTGCTCATTTACACTTTCGGCTATTTATACTAGCCTTTCCTGAGGGAATGGAGCACATTCCCCTTAAGCTATCATTCAAAACAAAACTTTCACGACTCTTCCAAATGGAGTCAACCATGCATCCATGGTATTCATTTAATATTGGCAAGTGCAATTCTTGTCTTACATTTCACTCATATCTATTTGGTCTTAATATCAGTCTTCATGTCAAGAAACCTCACAATGCATTAAATCCCTTCACTCAAGCATATACAAACATAGCCAAAAATTCATCATACAAGCTCATGGTTTGTACCCTTTCGATTTCATTTATACACATCGACATATCAGACTTCCAGATCCTTCTCCCAAGGATATTCCAATCATTCTTATGAAAAGTCTCATAGAGACACTCAACACTGAGCTTCCCTCTTAGTTGAGAGCTTGTAGTCATATTATTCTTTTAAGCATGTATACATATATTGGTATATATGTAGGTGCATCACTTGCACCCTTTTTTAGCTCATCCATTCACATTGATATTTTAGTTTTAATATTAGTGTTCTTTAGTGAGATATTACATTCAATCATATGACCAATCTCACAGTCATAATTCATTTTGATGTTGCCCCCTTTACATGGAAATAACCAACAAGGGTCATGTTTTCCCTTTCTATTGTAAAAACCTTCCATAATTCAGAATTCAAATGGGTAGTTATTGTATCACTCAAGGAAGTAAGATAACCATTCCTAGTCTCTTCTTCATGCCTCAATTCACTCTTGGTCATCAAATCTCTGCAAGGGATTCTTTTCCTAAAATCCCTCTTATAGCTATATGAGTGTACCAATCCATATACCTATGGCTACCATCCACCTCTGGATCTCAACCTAATCCATTGGTCATCTAGAAGTATCCCAACACTTCTTTTACCACATTCAGGATCAACATTCCATTAAGAATTCTACCTTAGTCTCACAAGGCACTATATACTCAACATCATCAACATTTTACTTATGCTGCCATAGTCAGATCATCACCAACCATATGATTTATGACATGACCATATTTTTCAAAGAGAGATTACCCCAGTAGGAACTTTTTCATTTATAACACGTCAAGTAGGTTGACCTCACATATTTTCATAAGGTCTCTAGTCATGGAGGATTGGACTCCCAATTCCAAATCCTTCATTTAATCAATACTTTTAATTTAACAAAGGATTCATAAGACCACTTTCAGGAAATTCCTTCCACCTATTCAGTCCATTTTCCTTCTGGACTCAATTACTCCTTAAAACAAGTTTATGCCATTTTCATCCGAGTTTTATTATTAATGCCCCTTGGCATAATCCCACTTTTTTAGGGTTGGCCATCATTTCCCAAAAGAAATGATAGTCTTCTTCTTCCATCATCTAGCATGATTCAATCGTGTTGGGTAAAATCCCAACTGAATTTTAATCTGCATCCTTCTCCTCAAGGAACTTATACAGATAATTTACGTACGACAAAAATATTCTAAACAAGTTCATATTAGCCTTGGTAAACTAGTCTTATGACTATTCCTCGGCCCATACAGGCCTCTGTTTGAATCATGCTCTACTAGATAGGGTAGGGCAGGGTGCCCTCTCCCTTAAAGTTTTCTAAGAAAGCAAAGATAATCACTTGAATATTTCATGAGCCCAAGCATGCCAAGTGTTGTTTCCCGCTTTGATACCAATTTGTAACACACCCGACCCCTAAGTACCCTTTCAAGGGACGGGGCATCAAAATTTTGCTTACTCTAATCATCTTGAATCTCTTTCCCAGTGTCTTCATCCTCTTCTACTCACCCGTAGATTTCTAACGACTGCTACCAGGCTCAAATCCGACCTTTGGTTTGCAAGTTATGGCCTCCAGAAGTTCTTCGAGAATTATTAGTTGAGGGCCACATGGCGCCCATGTGGGTCCATATCATTTGTGCCATCTCCAAGTTCCTACCTCCTATAGAGAAGGTCCATCCATCATCCAATCCAACGATGGAACTTGATCCTCATATAACACTCAGGTTAGAGGGGAATTCGACGTTCGACAGTTTGACACTGAACGCCTCTTTTCCTTTTTGCATGCATGTCCTCTAGAGTCCCGAATTCCTGAACTCCCAAAGGATCCTGGAATATATCCACGTGGCTTCGGCTTCCAGGCCTTTCAAATCACCCACGACACTGCATCCCAAACATCTAGAGTCCCGAAGTTCCGGACTCTCAAAGGGTCCTCCATCACACATGGTGATATGCTAAACGCAAAGGCAAGGAAAAGTGGGTCCCGAGCACTCCACTCACCAAATGGACCAAAGAGGTGAGTGACAGGAGTGACACACAACAAGGTAGAGATGACACATGGCCCCTATAGTGGGTGACATGTGTCACATTTTAATGGGCACATAGGGCCTGTGAAACGTATGAATCCAGGTGACATGTGTCACATTAATCATGGGTTCACATCACCTTGGATGACGTCACTATGCCACATCACTCCATACTGATGGAATTTCTACGACCTTAAATCTCTCGGTCAATATATGTCCGCATAGATCCCTTGATCTACGGCCTCTGTTACTTCGTAACTTCAGAATTTGGGGGATACGTGGTGTGACTTCCTCCTTACTCTCATAGTGGTTAGCATTGCGCTGACCATGGCCTAGATATAATGGTCAGGGGAGATCCCAAAGAATCCTTGAATCGACAGTCTGCATTACTTTGCGACTCTGACATTTAGAGGTTTTACCCACTCCAACACACAATACTTATGAATGCGCGAACTCCGAACTAGCATATCGGACGGCTGACACTTACCTTAGATAAACAACCTACGTCTTCTCTGGGCTCCGCGCTTCAGAGATTTCCATGTATTAAACTACACTTCCTTCCAGAGTTCCGAACTTCGAACACGCGAAGGACATTGACCAACGGTCCACATGTCTTCAACAATGGGCGGTCGAGATCTACTCCATCCTTTGGGCATTTGGGAGTTCTCGATCCAAAACGAAACACACCTCAGATCTTCCAGAGCACTAAACTTTGAACCATGCTCGATCTATTTCTAGTGCACCTTGCACCAACGGCCATGTTTTTCTCCAGCCTTTGGAGCTTCAGGAAACTTGCATGCTCTTGAGGTTTCACTTCGATTTCATTGAATAATCCAGACTTCCGGATAACCATTGATTTGTGAACATGTGTCCCTCTACTACCAATGGCGCAAATTAACTTCGAGCTCTGGGACTTCGAAGAATTCACCTCCTTTACGACGAACAAACAAAATTCTCCGAACTCATGAAGTCTGAAGGACTTCAGTGGGTTAACACCCACGCTTCTTCTCCAAATCCAACGGTCATGAAATAATTTGGCTCCTCCTGAATGGATCTCATCCGCTCATCCTCCAAACAAAGAAATCCTCCCTTTCGGTAACTAAATCTCGCTGTCTTTCCTGAGCTTTAGCAACTTTAAAATACTTAGGCTCTGGCGCACGCTTTGCGCTCTTTATCCTAAGCTTGAGACTTAGAAGAATCTCTATCGCACTCCTTATGCTCACTCACCTTGAGATCCTTTCAACACTTCACGAAGTGTTGGCCCTTTGCACACTTTGCACGGGCCTCTCCTTCGAGCTCCTTTTACCCAGATGAGTATATGTGCACTCCTTGCACTCACTCTATGAAAATTCATGTTATCTCTCCCAAGCTATTGAGTCTGAAAACGATTCTACCTTCGCACTCCTTGCGTGGCCACTATGCACTCCTGCACTAGGATTTGAGAAGAGAAACAATTGAAACTTATAGAACATCAAAGGTTCATTCATTCAATTATGATATGCACACACATGCATATAAACTCTGAAAATAGATAACACAACATTACCCAATTAACTCAGAGATAAACAAACTCAAACATTCAAATCATGCATTTCAATTCAAGTGCACAGGGTAAACGAAATACTTATCTATTACATTCGATCACCGACTAACTGACTACGGGTGTTCACCTTTCCACCCAACCATAGGCTCAGAGGCATTCATTCTTAGCACTCTGGCCACCCCCATGCCAAGCCATGATATCACTAGAGAACTTTTGCAGTTTCTCAAAGATTCTTTCTCTATCACAACCTCTGTGACATTTATTAGATGCTCCCTCAACATCAAGATCACGACCCTTTTCTCAAGTCAGGTTTTCTTGGGTTCCCTCCAGTAACAAGAACACCTTATTCTTTTCCTTTCTTCCTCTTAGAATATATGGATCACACGCCCCCTTTGGACACGGTCTCCCTCCCCGTCTTCCTTCACGTGTATTCTTTTTTATGCCTTTATCCTCCCGAGGAAGGCTCTAGACCTGTCTTGTTCCTTCTATTAGAAGAAACTCGGGTCAGTATGGGCTTATAGGAAGAAGACACTCTGTGGTACTTCAGGATGGTAGTTTTTTGTCTCCTCGTCCATACCCTCCATGTTTTCATTCATGGGGGTAGTTGATTGTTCAAGCACCATCCTTTCTTTCATTAACTGATTTTTCCTTGGGATTCGGATGAGGCTTATTATTTTAGCAAGGACAATTTGGGTCATTTTGACATAATGAACCCTCTCTACTATTTCCTCACTCTTTCCTCTTGTGATATCATGGCCAGTACTTCAAGGATTCATTCCCACAGTCAATCATTGGAAATATAAATAATACATTTACATTGTTCCCATGCAATGGCATGGTGATTATAATTAATGATTAATTACAAGTTGGAGGAAACATTGGTATTACAATTTTCTTCCATTTCCTAGACATTTTCTCATGGTATATTGTTTCCTCAAGAATTTATCCTCAATCCTCAGGGCTACTTGATAAGCCTCTTCCACTAAATAAAAATTCAAAACATTAAACTCGCATTGAATGCCATAAATTAGAATGTTCACATACCTGGAAATGGATTATAGTGTCTCCTCATTCTTCCTAGACCTTATAGAAAATCTTTATAAATTGAACAATATTAAATCATTTTTATAACCTGTAATTCTAAAAACAATTTGCAAATCGTCTTACCCCATTATATTCATTGATGTTGGTTGTGCTTGCATGGATTCTAAAGCCATGATTATATATATATATATATATATATATATATATATATATATATTCCAAAGAAAAAAAAGAGTAATTTTATTTCATCAGTTGAGAACAAAATTATATTTTGCATATACACTTTTGGTGTATTCTTGTTACATTTAGAGTCAATAATCTGATTGCTATTGTTGTAGCTTGAGTTATATATATGCAATTGCTCTTTCAAAAGGTCTTTTGATCCCTTTAAAGATTCTGTGTTCGATTTTCTATTGTATGTAGTTCAGTGAGTCCCTAAAGTTGGACTGTTTGCACATAGTGTCCATGTGGATTCTTTGTTGCTTGTAATTTTTTTTTTCTTTTGTCTTTCTATATAGAGACAATCTATTTGAGATCATTCAAAAAAAGGTTGATGCAGATATTCTCGGGCTTGATCATTTTGAATTTATGTTACTTTATATTGGCCCAAAGCCAGACGAATCTCCTCTTTCGACCTCCGGTTCACTTCTTTATTGTTCTCCCTGTAGACATGTTGGAAAATAAGTGTGTCAAAAGATGTCTGTAAGTGAAACATATCTTCCACTAAGGTAGAAAGTCTCGTGTTTGTGCATCTTTGTGTGCCTCTTATCCAATTTATGACATTCAAGGAGTCCCCAAAAACATTTAAGGATTTACAACCCTTTTTTTTTTTTTTGTAAATACAATAATATTATATTAAGCTTCAAAAACTATGATCCCGGTGATCGGTTTTACGGTAGACGTAATTACTGGACTACCCCATCTCGGAGGAAACCAGTCAGTAGCTAAAGGATTTTTCGATCATGGTGAGTTGCTTAAAAACAAAACTGGTATGCCGCCATACATCTGAACCTGTAAAATCAGCCATACATCACGACACTTAGACATTAAGCAGGCGCACGGAAAAGAATCTCAAAAGACACTTTGGCGGTCATCTAGACTTTTGACCAGCCACTTGTCTAAGTGGCGGGGAATCTCAAGTCAGGCGGCTTTCGCATCGTCAGGGAATCGGTCGTCGCCATGCGGCGTCGGTGCCCTGATTTCTCTCTGCGAGCTTCGGCAATATCCTCTATCGCCTAGCATCGGCTTTTAATGCGGTGGATTAGATCCCAGGGGCTGGTCATTGATCACCTCCTGCCTTAGGGGTCTCAGCTGTGGCTTCTCCCTGGTGAGACACAGTGCTTCGTGCATGGGCGCCAAAATCTGGAGGAGGTTGGTCACCTTTATCTCCATAGCTTCCACCCGGTGGTGAAAGTATGCAACCTCCTGTTGAAGCTCAAAAAACCGTGAAGATTAATGCTGATGTCTTCTACATCCCACCTTCTTGTAATCCATGGGCTTTGGGGAGCCATCGAGAGTTGAAGTGCAGAAGTCTGGCGAGAGCTGGCCGAGGCTGGGAAAGAAACTAGCGAGAAGGTTAGGATGGGCGGGGGAGTCTTGGAGGAGCCGGCCAGACATAATTGAGGTCTTGCAGAGTATAATGGCAATGGACCCACAAGTTCGCGGGGGATCTGAGGTTACTGCAGAAATAGAAGCGGAGGTGAAGATGGTGAGGAAGAGTCAGGGGGAGGAGAAGGAGAAGTGTAGGTGACCTCCGGGGCCTTTTCCTTAGGAATACGCTTCGAGGAAGACCCGAGGTCATGATCTTGGCCATGGGTGGAGCGAAGGTCGAAGAATGGCGGAGGGGGATGGGCTCTCGCACGCACCAGAGGATAAGAGCAGGGTGACAATTCGGCTACGGGAGAATGAGCCTGACTAGCAGCAAAAGGTGAATGGGCAGACTATGATAATATAATACCACAGCTCGTTTGGAGCTGGGGAGAGGGCGTTAGTTGTCGTTTCATTTGAGTTAAGACCGTTAAATATCGAGGTGGGGTGGCGACACGGTACATGCAGAGCATGTGTGCCATTCCGACCTCACATGCCCTTCTCCGTTTCTGCCCGCGATGCCGGAGTGTGACACCCCATCCGGGATTTACAACCTCAGCTGGTGAAGGAAATGAGTATTTTGAGGCTCATTAGTTTGGCATAATTATTTTTTCCCGTCCCAAAGCCAGAGATCAT
Organism: Picea sitchensis; assembly: GCA_010110895.2. NCBI lineage: Eukaryota > Viridiplantae > Streptophyta > Pinopsida > Pinales > Pinaceae > Picea > Picea sitchensis. The sequence continues at coordinate 15,010 of SNQJ01S0203948.1, forward strand.
AGAGTAATAGTGAGAATCTGATAAGTAGAGGATTCCTCCACCCCCTGTGATTTATTGTTGCAGCAGCCATCAAAATTCGGGGATTAAAGTTTTTCAATCTCAACCTCTTGTGACTGTCTAGTCTTGACTCTAACCTCTTGGGTGGGTAAAGAGTCAATATGGCTAAACTCTTAGCCGTTGTAATCTATGGTGCTGAGGGCACACCTTTGAAAATTTGTGTGTTTCGTGCCAACCATACACCCCAAATGATCAATAGAAATTGCGGGCTCTAAACACTCTTATAAATTGAGGACTACCAAATCTACCAAGCTTGTTTCGAGGTCTTTAAACTAATTGCGATTAGTTGTAGTAGCAGGCTTCATTCCACACTGTAATGGTACACCGACAATTCATAAAGAGATGTAATGTAGATTCTCCTTTGGATTTACAGAGAGTACACCATTCTAGACCAGAAATATTTATTTTCTGTAGAAAATCCTAGGCCGACACTTTGTTGTTTAAGACATTCCACATAAATAATTCTTGTTTTTGGTGGGCAATTTACTTCAAAGATTTCCCCACCACCGAATGAACCTCTTTGCTCCAAATTAGAGGTTTAATTTTAGGTAAGCTAGTTTTGTGTGTGAAACTTTATATATATATATATATATATATATATATATATATATATATATATATATATATATATATATATATATATATTAAGTTTCTCAAGTTGAGTAAAAATAGATTTTATGTAGTTGTTTTAGATTTCTGGATGTAAACTATGTGTGGATTTTTAAAACGTCAATGTTTCAAGTGGACCTCCACCCATAATGGGGACTATTAAAGCATTTTTGAGACCATAGCCTTAAACAACTTTTATCTGAAACCTAAATGTTGGTTAATATTTGTTGACGACACTTTCGTTGTTCGACCTCATGGCCAGTCTTCGCTAACATATTTCTTCAACCATCTAAATATAGCATTCCCCCCATATCCAATTCATTATGAAAATGGAAAAGAACAATTATGTCCCCTTTTTTGATGTTCTTATCTCTTGCCTCCCTAATGACTCCCTTACCCACCAAGTTTATCGAAGAAAGATTCACACTGACATATACCTTCATGTTCAATCTCATCATCATCCTGCCCAAAAATATGTTGTCCAAAAAACTCTAGTTACTCGAGCCATTCAAATCTCCAATCCCCAATTCATTGAGGAAAAAAAAAAATCCCACTTACCTAACAAAGCCCCCATAAATGTGATTCTCTCTCTCTCTCAAATTAACAAAGCCTTTCGCTTAGCCTGCAAGCCCAAATCAAACAACTCTACCTCTTCTTCTCTGCAAGCCCAAATCAAACAACTCTACCTCTTCTTCTCGACCCCTAGCTCTCATTTCTCTTCCTTACATCCAAGGCTCTACTGGTCACATATCTAGAATTCTCACTAAAAAGAATATCAAAACCATTTTCCATCCCTTCAAATCCCTTAAACGGTCTTTTAGATCCACTAAGGATTAATTTGACCTACTGCTTGGCCCAGGAGTTTACCAAATTCCTTGCTTATGTGGAAAATCTTATATTTTTCAAATTGGCAGATCCTTCAAAGCCCGTCTCAAAGAGCACATTACTAGCACCACCCACAATCACATCTTTAAATCACCTATTGTTGAGCACTCGTTTAAATATAAACATTTAATATATTTTGACCAAACAAAAACTATGGCCTCAACACCCTATTACTTATATTGCATCATTCGTGAAGCTCTGGAAATTGAAAAACATCCATACAATTCTAACCAGAATGATGGTTATAAACTCAACCATTGTAGGAAGCCCATCATTTAGTGCCTTAGTCATCAAACCTAATATGTTTTCTTCTCCTCTAACTTTCCCTTTCCCCTTCCCCTTTCCTCATCTATTTTCTCTCCCTTGATCCTCTTATCTAAGATCTTACCATATCTTCATTTTTCTATGTTAAAGATCCCCCTCTTCCCCCTCTTAAGCCCATGCTTTTTAATACTTTAGTTTTCCTTTAGCCTCCAATCACTTTTGATTATTTTAATTATGATTGAATTCACTACATTTTTAAATTTAATCTTTTCAATACTTTAATTATTATTATTTTATATTTTTCATTAATTTTCAACGTCAAATTACCCCTTAATTTTCAACTAATAGTATTTGTCCACTTTTCCCCAACATTCTTATTTGAAATTTAGTCTTTACAAACCTTTCCTCAACACTCTTTTCAAACATCATTGTTTCAATAGTCTTTGATGATGGGTGGAGTATCCATTAGAAAAATTGGATACAACATTCACAAATCTAAAATAGCTTTATGAGGAAGTGTGAAAACATGCACTCAAGTGTGAAAACTTGAACACTCAGTTTTTATGTTATTGTTTTCAATATGAGTAGTAGTCACCAAATGAATAAGAAAGGTTGAACTAGAGATTATGAAGCTTGTCTTAATTATTGAAAGATAAAATAAAACCTTAAATATCAATAATATTACTAATAAAAAGAAATAAAAGTAATACAAAAATTTATAATTTCTAATTAAATTGATTAAACTATTTTATAACATTATAAATTTAAATAACTAAATAAATATTATTAAAATAAAAATTAATAGTGATAATCTCCATAGTGAAACTAGTTGTTAAACTAATCCAAAAAAATAACCTTAGAAATATACAAATTTGTAAAAATTATGATACAAAAGATGTTGAAAATATATGCAAAACCTAAATAACCTTTCCACTTTCATTTTCGCCATGTTTAATTATAACTAGCTCAGCCGTGGCTGATGAACGTAGATACCCAAACGCCCCCGCCATCATGCGGAATACCAAAACTAGGTACGCCATTGTGTCGTCTCGGGACGCACATTGACATATGACATGGGGAGGGTTATAATATTAAATTATGACTTTTAATTTGTGGATACCACCATCATTAAATCTCAATATCTTAATTTGTGGATACCACCATCATTAAACCTCTCAAACGTATATTGCATATTTTTAATTAAAAAACTGATTAATTTTGAAATTTTCAATAAATATATGTTAAAGATATTAATTTTTTTTTTCAAAAATAAATTTCATTAATCTAAAAAAGGAGGATGAAACATTCTTCCCATTATTATCATTACATTGATTTTATATGAAAATGTTTAATTTTGTTAAACAAAATTAATATTTTTTAATTTGATTTTTATTTTATTTATATTTTTTATTCAATCAAAATTAATATTATTTTATTTTATTTTTTATTAATTAAATTAGTTATGTTGATTTTAATTATTATATTTTTATATTTATATTTTTTAAGAAAATTATATAGGAAATTTAGAGGTAGTTTATTGCATTAATTTAAATATTTTGTTTATAAATTTTTTTTAATTAATTTTGTTAGAAATTTTACAAAAAATGGTTGGATCTGTAGTTTTGAGTAGTTAAATTTATATAATAAAAATAATTCTGAATTAAAAAAAAATAAAAAAAATAATAATAATAATTAAAACAACTGAAAATTGAGTTTTCACTTACATTTATATCACTAAATTTGAATGAAAATTACCGAAACATAAAACATTTAAACAAGAAATGTTAAATATTAAAATTAAGATATTTGGTTGGAAAATCTACATGTATGTAAAGATTCAAACAAGAACTTATTACTTCAAAATTCCAAACAGGTCTGAGCCTGTCTGACAACCTGTTAAAAAAGATTTCCACGCGATGCATGAGGCTAGCCCTGATAAACGGAGCAGAGGGAATGATGTGAAGTGTCAAATTGTTTTTAAAAAGAAACGGCAAAAAGCACAAAGACATTGTGCACACGCTTTCCATTCCAATTACAACTCTCATTGTACCTCTTAGAAAAGCTTGTGACGCATAAGCCATGATAAACGGTACAGAGTGGATAATGTGAAATGTCAAAAGAAAGAAATTTGATTAAAAAATGAAAAAAAAAATATTTAATATTTTTTTTATAAAAATGAAAGAGATTGATTTATAATTTTTATTATTGGTTGATAACTAAGTTATGATAAGATAATGTCGAAATTTCAAAAAAAATTTGTTAAAAAATAAAAAAATGAAAAGTAGTGATACATAATTCTTATTATTGATTGATAACTAAGTTGAGTTATGATAGATTTTTCTACGTTCTAAAATGAAAAAAAAACTGCTAATATTTATAGTAATAAATAATCAAATTTAAATTGCTTTCAGATCAAACTATCTATACACCACCCACAATTACATAACAGAATGAATATTGCTGGTGAAAACAATGAAGTAATGTAAAATGTCAAAGAAAAATTGAAAAAAGGAAAGGCATTGTGCACATGCTTCCCATTACAATTCCAATACTCAAATGTGAGAGGAAATGTGAAATAACATTAAGGAAATGTGTGTAGTGAAAGTGTTTTAAATAGGTGTTTAAACATTTTTTTTTGTTGTTTTTGGGGAATGTAGTTATATAAATTAATTTTAGTGAAATTATAATTTTCTGTTTTTAAAATTGGAGGTTTTTGAATAAATACATAAACAAGTTCAATTTCTAAAAGCATTTGAATTATTCAAATTTATATATTCAAAAATTTCTTTTCAAATTTCAAACAAAATTAAATAAATAATATCATAATTAAAAAAAACCAAAACAACGTTGAGTCAAACGTTTATACTACTAGCACAGCTACAAACTTATGGTTGGTGAACTCCGAAAGGTTTCGGTTGTCCGCCATTGTTTTAAGCTCTGCAGACTAAAGTACAATAAGCACAGGCGTGGGAACAGACCAGGTACATTTCCAATTCCAGTGTACATATATGAAATGGGTGGAAGTGATAAGTTGCAGTCATTAAAAACGACCACCGTTTCAAGCACACCCACGCCCAGCATTAAATTTTCCCACTCGACTGCCTCGTTAGAGTAAAACGTGGAGAGTGGAAGCCGAGGCGACATTTGATAAGCATTTTAACGTGAGTAAATGTGAAGCAATAAATGCACGGTTGTACATGGTTATAAATGGTTGCATTCCATATTCATATTTTTGGATTTGTAACAAAACATTAATCTTTGTTAATCACTCAAACATATACGATTAAGTAAAAGTAAAAAAATAAACATGCAAACTGATGTCTTTATAGTAGTAAGGAAGTTAGTGATTGAAATCACAACCATTGATTTATTGGGACGACTAATAATATTCCATCAATATTTAATCGTGTCCATACAAAACTGATTAAGCACTAAAAACCTATTAAATCTGCCCATTGTCAATAGGTATAGGCCTTTAGACGTAACAACTTTTAACGTACATTGTTCGGTAATAAATTTAACCGCGAACTAAAATCCACGTTAATTCCATGCAATGCTGGGCCACTGCAAAACGACGGTGACCAAATCATAAATTCAAACAAATTTCCTGGGCATTAACAAAGCGGAAATTGCTTCACAAAGCTCTACTGTCTGCGATCCACTGCAATGCAATCCTGCCCCTCTTCTGGAGCTTTTATTTTTTATTAAATGCTGCCACCTACATCAGTTTAAGAAAGTACCAGAAACGCTATCAGAAATGACCAAGGAACCGGTTGCTAGGTCATATCGGCAGATGGACTGTGCAGCATAAACGGCAAAGGCCTGTATGGGATTTCAGGAATCTCAGCCTCTCCCTCCAACATCTTCACGACCTCCACCATTCGAGGTCTGAACGCCACCATAACGTGTGCGCACAGAATACCCACCAAAACAAATCTCACCATCACGCTCCCAGGCCCGCTCTGCCGGATTTATATAAGTCTGCTATTTCTGGTTTAGCATTTAACCGCCCGGTGTGCCCCAGTCAAGTGATGGGATATTGGGAGGCTGGTCATAAAGGTGTCGAGAGCCTTTCTGCCGCTCATGATCTCCAATAGCAGAACCCCAAAACTATAGACATCGCTCTTGTCTGTCAGTTGGTTGTAGAGAGCATATTTGGGGGCCAAGTAGTCGTGCGTCCCTGCTACTTTAGTCGTGATATGGACTTCTCCTTCTTTAGTCATCATTCTCGCCAGACCAAAATCAGCCACACGGGCATTCATATCGTCATCCAGCAGAATGTTAGTGGATTTGATGTCTCTGTGGTAAATGGCGGGCTCGATGCCGTCGTGCAGATAAGCCAGCCCTTTGGCAATGCCGAGGACGATGTTCATTCGCTGCGGCCAGTTCAAAGGCCGGGCCTTGGACTTTACTCCAAAGAGATGTTCATCCAGACTGCCATTGGGCATGCAATCGTATATCAGAAACCGCTGGTGCCCTTCCCTCTCGTCGGCCTCTCAAAACGACCAGATTCCGGTGCCTGATGTTGTTTATGATCTCCACTTCGTTCAGGGTGGGAATTTCCTTCCGGCCATGCAGTTTTATTTCTCTTCACGAGTCTTAAGGCAGGCGTTCGCGCCGTAGCGAAGCCCCCTTGGCCGATGAGATTGGCATCGCTGAAATTATTGGTGGCGCCCCTGATCTCTCGAATGTCGAACCACACTGCCCCGGTGTTGGGTTTGACGGCTGCCTTCAGAAGTTTTTGATTCCGCCTCACGACTCGCCTGTGCACGGCCAAACGAGCAATCGTCGTCGGCCACAGACAGTAGAAAATGCCGAGAGCAGAGATGACGAGGAGGGCCGTGGCCGTGCCGATGAAAGCGTAGGCCAAAACTCGGTGATCCGACGCGGTTTGGACGAAAGGCAGGTGGAGGATACACTGTGCAGTATTCCTGCTCTTGGGGCCGAACTCATTAACCACTCCGGCAGCATACAGAACCGTAAAAAAAAAGCATTTCAAACTTGTTGCCTCTGTCAAGTTTCTGTACATATCCGCCAGCATCTTGTGAACGAGCTTTCCACTATCTGTGCATTGGTTACAGGCGTCCAGATCTGAGAGGTCGCCTCTGCACGCCGAGTCCATCGGAGTAATACCCAGTTTGCGAATCCAGTCCTCCTTGGTCTGTATGCCCGCGCACGCAAGGGGGCTTGATATTAACCAGGACGTTATATTCTTGAAACAGATTGCCACCAAGTCTGGCGAGAGAGCCAGAGAGTGGAGCTGCTGCTGATAGAGCCCGAGACAGGAGACTGCAGAGGAATTGCTGGGAAGCTCGAACATGGATGAATCTTTCAAATACTGAGCTAATCCTACGCCAAACAAGCTTAGCAAGTTCTGGCAGCAGTCGGGTTTAATTATGGCGGATTCACATGTGTGCAGTATTCCTGCTCTTGGGGCCGAACTCATTAACCACTCCGGCAGCATACAGAACCGTAAAATAAAAGCATTTCAAACTTGTTGCCTCTGTCAAGTTTCTGTACATGTCCGCCAGCATCTTGTGAACGAGCTTTCCACTGTCTGTGCATTGGTTACAGGCGTCCAGATCTGAGAGGTCGCCTCTGCAGGCCGAGTCCAGTACAGTTGTCCCGAGTTTGTGGATCCAGTCCTGCTTGGTCCGTATACCCGAACAGAGGAGAGGGCTTGCTACAAACCCAGATATACTCTTCTTCAAACAGATTGACACCAAGTCTGGTGAGAGAGACAGAGAGTCCAGCTGCTTCTGAAAGAGATCGAGACAGGCGTCGGCAGTGGCATTGCTGGGAAGCTCGAACATGGATGAATCTTTCAAATACTGAGCTAATCCTACGCCAAACAAGCTTAGCAAGTTCTGGCAGCAGTCGGGTTTAATTATGTCGGATTCACATGAAGACTTGTCCCACGGCAATTGGCGGACATATTCAAGGTTCATCGGACATCCTGCATCCGCGAATGCCCAGTTCAACAGCAACGGTAACAGCACGATAGTCTCCGTCTTCATTTTTCTTTCTCGTAACTCCGCCGCGTTGAGAAATAGCGGTCGCGGAAACATAACGCCAATGAATAGCGATTTTCTCGGAAGTTTTACTTTACGTTCACCAACTTTCGTCCTGGAACATTTATGGCGGAAACATTTATGGGTAATGGTAAGAAGATGAATGGTTGACTCTTTTGCGCGTTTGCGCGTTTGATGAGGTGAGAGTACCGTCTTGCCTTTTTACGCGGACACTGGATGCTTTCCATTTAACTCGGATATTGGATAGTAAGCTTTAAAGCACGTGTTTAATTGCGCTACCAAATTATTTATGTTTATGAAATTTGGTTACATAAATTAATTTATATGATATTATTAATTTTTTTTTGTTTTAAATTTATATTTAAATGTAAAAATGGATTCAATATGTTGAAATTATTTTGAAACATTTAAATTATACAGAAATAATTATTTAAATTTATGAATGAAACAATTTCATGCTGAATTTCCAATAAATATCCTAAAAACATTTATTTCATAGAACATTTAAAATACCACTTAAAACAACTATCAAGAGAGCGATGAGTTTAGTCGAAAATACTGTCGTTAGAATACTTTTGTCAATGGTGTGCTCAAACGCTTGAATCTTATGTATAAAGTGCTTTATTTACGGGAGTATTTATTGTAATTGTTTTTTATTAAAAAGAAACAAAATAACATTATAAAAATGTCAATAGGGTTGGTTAACATAATTGATTTCTTTATTTCTTATATATAATAATTTTTATTGTATTATAAACTAGCAACAACCACTTTTATAAAGTGGTTGATATACGTCTATAAGTGTCATTTTTCATCTTTTAAAATTAATAATGTCGTATATCAACCACTTTATAAAAGTAGTTATTGTTAGTTGACGATCGGCATGCCTTAAGGACTACCATTAATATATTAGTACATAATTAAATTATTAAATAAAAATAAGTCATTCTTAATAAATTTATTAATTAATAATAACCTATTATTAATAGCAACAATCATTTTAATAATGAATTAATATTAATAATTAATAATTATATTAATAATAAAATATTATATTATTAATTAGTACAAAATGTAATTATTAATTAATAATAATTCATTATTAATAGCAACAACCACTTTAAAAATATTAATAATAATGAGTTATTATTAATAAATATAATAATAACATTAATATTAACAAAGAATAATTAATAATAATTATATAAATATTAAAACATTAATTAATAATATTAAATATTAATAATACTTTAGTAATAAAATATTATTAATATTATAAAGTAATAAAGTAATACAATACTTATAATAAATAATAATAATAAACTTATTAAAAAAAAATAACATTATTTATAATAATTAAATAATAATAACATTAATATTAATAAAAAATAATTAT